>JAXIVJ010007108.1:5000-45000 GCA_036785665.1 Chirona hameri
TGTCGCATCCCAAGCTAAATAATACTTTATACAAATTTGCAAGATACGTAAATGGCAAAAACAAAAAAAAATTATCTACCTTACCAAAAGTAAATAACACCTACCTTCGCCTATTTCCTTAAAGTCTGTGTTGATGTGGTTCAATAGAAGCTCAGCTTTCGTATCCACAGCATAGCGAGTCCTGAAATGCAGCATAACAAATCAAACCTTCAGAGGACTCACGGTAGTTGAGAAACAACACACTACATTATTTGCAAACTCATTTGAAGCAACGGAGTTCAAACACTGTCCCTCGAGTGTCATATAAAGAAGCAGAAAACTATTCAGCATGTAGATATAGTATGAATTTCAAATAAGACGATAACCAGCGCTCCTTCCAGTGCATAATATTCGACTGGTGCATTTGCCAATCTGCCTTAAAGGAAATAGTTCACCTTCAACATGGGGTTTTGAACTGAAATAGCAGTTTTGTAGCCCGTGTTGAAAAATCCTTATCTGCAACTTTTGTTGGCTGAAAAGACTCTCCAGCCGAAGATATTTGACTTTTTGACGAAGGAATGCGGCGCATATATCATGTACCGTACCGTCTGAAAGTGCCAGCACAGCCAGGGAGCATGCGCAGACCAATAACGCAGACCATAAAATTAATAATTTACGACCTTCTGTCCTGAATTGGCGCGATGTAGGACCATTTTTGAAAAGAAAAAAAACAAACTGTATTACAAAATATAATAAAATCGTGTTCTGAAAAATTTCCCGAAGGTGAACTATTTCCTTTAACCCGCGCGGCGACCTCGGATTTACCACGTCCAGAACAGCGATTTTGCTCTTCAGAAAAACCTCAAAATTAGAAATTGATAAATGTAAATAAAAAGGCATGTTCCTAGACCAGTTTTGGCTCAGAAATACAGAAAAGGTAATTATTTGTTCGTATCTTGTCAAAAAAAGTCAAAAAGTTATTAAAAAATGACGTCATCAGTTTCTTACACTTAGGGAGCCATCACTCAGTCAAAAATGAAGATATTGCTTTTAAATTTGGTATGGGTATTGTCCATACTCAGTTCTCTCACATATATTCCGGGTTTTCTAACATATTTGAAAAATTTATTTTGTGGGGATTTTTTTTTTAAAGTGTATTTTTTTATTTTAGGGGTCAAAAACCCAACATTTTGAAAATCCGAGATTGACATTTGAAAGAAAATGCCATTTTGTGTCTTTGGTGAATTGCGTTTGCAATTTGCTTTACAACTCTGTTTTCTACGATTTTTCAAATATTTATCGTTTTTTTTGCCAACATGACGTCATCAAAACATGATTATCTCCAAAACTGCTTTACCAATTTCAATTAAATTTGTAATGCATACGTATAATTGTTGTAAACTCAGCTACCGAAAATTTCAGCAAGATGCGCCGCATGTGTAACAAGTTATGCAAGAAAACCTCAGGGAGGGGCTGTCAGCCCCCCCCCCCCCCCCCGTAGGGCGAGGGTTAAAGGGAATAGGTCACATTGAAAGTTGTCTCGAAGTTCAACCATACGGTGCATCTTGAGATCAAAACTACGAATATGACTTTGGTTTGGACAACTGATGGATATATGTGGAGAAAGAAGTAAGTTTCTCTTTCTATTTCACGAGAAATCGTACGATAGCAGCAGGCGTTACGGCTCCCCCGCTCCGCCTGACGCCAAGTACAGTCTCTGACAAGAGGCCGCCGCGCCGCCCGGGCGGCTGAGCGGATATTAACGAGGCGTCGTGACCAGAGACTACGTGCCAGAGAGTGTACCTGCCTCCGGCGGCGAGCGACGAACGAAAGGAACTGATCGTGGCCCGGAACAGCGGAATTGAAACCGGGCCCACTAGTCCTGTGTCGAAATTACTTAAAGGGACACTCCCACCTTCCCAAAAGTTGTCAAATGTGCGTCGCTTGTGGTGCAAAATATGAAGTAATTGCTGCCGAACACGATTATGACATTTGTTTCTCGCAAACAGTGCTCAATTTGATAAAAAGTTAAGTTTTAATATTTGGGTTGATGACGTCATATTGAGCTCTAGAGAGCTATGCAGAAATCCTTTACGCTGCCAAAGTATAGAACAATTATTTCGAGACAATTCTGGCGCTTTGAATACAAAACAAACCAATTACCAAACCATTTGAAACACGCAAATATCTCCAAGTCTAACCTTAAAACAAGTCGACTATCATCACCATTTGGTAAAGAGAGGTGACGTCATCGGCTTTAGACCCTATTCAAATACACGTGGGGTTTATTCGTTGCACTTGTCAAGACCAAGCTCGAATTTCTTTTTGATTAGACCTATGTGGTTGTTTTAACTGTTACCCTACTTAATTTCAATGAAAATCTAACAACATGGCTATCTCAACTCAAAACTAATGTTAAGGTGGGAGTGTCCCTTTAAAGGGACACTCCCACCTTCCCAAAAGTTGTCAAATGTACGCCGTTTGTGGTGTAAAATATGAAGTAATTGCTGCCGAACACGATTATGACATTTATTTCTCGCAAACAGTGCTCAATTTCATACAAAGTTAAGTTTTAATATTTGGGTTGATGACGTCATATTGAGCTCTAGAGAGCTATGCAGAAATCCTTTACGCTGCCAAAATATGGCACAATTATTTCGAGACAATTCTGGCGCTTTGAATAAAAAAAAAACAATTACCAAACCACTTGAAACACGCAAATATCTCCAAGTCTAACCTTAAAACAAGTCGACTATCATCACCATTTGGTAAAGAGAGGTGACGTCATCGGCTTTAGACCCCTATTCAAATACACATGGGGTTTATTCGTTACAATTGTCAACATCAAGCTCGAATTTCTTTTTGATTAGACCAATGTGGTTGTTTTAACTGCTACCCTACTTAATTGCAATGCAAATCCAACAACATGGCTATCTCAACTCAAAACTAATGTTAAGGTGGGAGTGTCCCTTTAACGTAGGGAGGTAATTCTTTCACCACAACCCATTTTTAGATCTGCTCTACAAATCTGCTATCTCAGTCCAAAAATCCATGTTAAAGGTGAACTATTCCCTTTAAAGGGAATAGGTCACCTTGAAAGTTGTCTTGAAATTTGGCTATACAGGGTATTTCGAGCTTAAAAAACTAATATGGCATTTGTTTAGACGATATATGGATATCCGTCGAAAAATGGGCATGTTTCTCTTTTCTCCTTCATGGCCATAAAAAACTTCATAACAATTATAACGTCATGCATATTGCATCTGGTAGCTTGGATATGGAAACTATTGCACACAATAACGACGGACTTTAGCATATATACGCATACTGCTTGTAACGTAAACAACCATTGTGCAGTGGCGGCTCGTCATATGAGGCAACTGAGGCCCGGCCTAACCTATTATTTAGGAAGAATGTGTTTTGTAATATTCATTGGTTGCCATAGAAAAAAGATGTGTGAATTATTCCCATTCTACACATCGCAGTGCATTTTATTATGGCAGATCACCTAAATTTTCCGGCTCTTCCATCAACCCGCCAGCCACTGGTCCGCACGTTTACCATACTACAGCAAACCACTACGAGCCGACTGAGGCCCGGCCGGCCTACCGCTTCACCGCCTCCGCCCATTCAGCCCAGCTACTGAGGCACCAGCGGGCGAACGCCTCTCAGCCGACGCTACCGCGCCGTGCCAACCAATGGTAGCCAACTGAGGCACGGATGTGTTGGGCCTCAACGCGATTATTCGGCTCCTAGGAGTCGTAGCGACGTACATCACAGTTCATGAACAAGAGAACATGTTAAAGGGGCATTGCCATCTTTCTGGAAGTTGCCAAATATACGCCGGTTGTACCCCGAAAATATGAAGTGCTGCTGAAAACGATGGTGATATTTTTTCTCTCTCGAAAACGACACTTAACTTGATAAAAATTAAGTTGTTTAAATTCGGGATGATGACGTCATATTGAGCTCTAGAGAACTATACAGAAATCCTTTACGCTGCCTAACTGCGTAAAGGATTTCTGTATTGTGTAAAAATTGTGCCAAAGTATGGCACAATTTTTTCGAGACAATTCTGGCGCTTTGAATACAAAACAAACCAACCATTGAAACTCATGCGTCTTCGTACACCACCGTCAAACTAGGAGCAGATATTATATCAAACTGCAGTTTGATATTTGAGGCATCTCGATTTCGCTGAAAATTGATACACTGACCATATCCGATACGCTGATCACGAATCCAATGTTTTTTTTTTATCTGGGATTGTTTCGTATCTTACGAAATACGGACGGTCATACATACATACGAAGGTCCGCCAGGGTATCTCGATTTCGCTGAAAAATGGTCCACAGATGATATCCGATACGCTGATCACGAATCCAATGTTTTTGGTCTGGCATTTTTTCGTATCTTGCGAAATACGGACGGTCATACATACATACGAAGGCCCGCCGGGTATCTCGATTTCGCTGAAAATTTGTGTACAGAGTACAGACCATACTTGGTACACTGATCACGAAATCTTCCGTTTGATATTCCGGCGTGATTTTATTTCGCAGACAGTGTAATGCTTTCTACATTTATTTTCGTATCGTAGCGCAGGAAACAGTTAACAGCACCATACACTACACCACATTGTGCCCACCCTTGACTAGCCAGATGCAACAACCTGATCAACTATTACCAAACCGAAATGTGCTTCCTTGACGAATAATGCGACACAATGCATCGTATGGTTACCAAAACCACACGACAGTGTCCCTATTCAGCCTTTACCGAGCAAAATAAAAAAGGTACCGTATAACACAGCCATCCAGATTTGTTAAATGAGAACGATCTGCTTCAGGCAAAAACGCAGGTGAAGGGAAGGGAAGTAGGCCGGCCGGAAGCGGGCGGCCACCTTGCTGCGCTCGGTCAGCTGGCCAGCCCTGCCTGCCTGCCTGCCTCCGAGGGACGCTTGGCCGCTGAGCTCGGCTCCGACTCGGACTGGCGCAGACGCTTCTGCACCGCCTGTGGGTAGAGGGGCGGTCAGCTCATGGGGGGGGGGGGGGGAGCTCAGGTCATGGCACGACCACACCAACATACAGTACAACAAACAGCGTACAACAACCAGGGTCAGACACATCAGCAGGTCACACAGGTCAGAGAAAGCGACAGGTCACATGGGTCAGACACAGCAGCAGGTCACACGGGTCAGACACAGCAGCATGTCACACTGGTCAGACACAGTGGCAGGTCACACTGGGTCAGACACAGTGGCAGGTCACACAGGGTCAGACACAGTGGCAGGTCAAACGGGGTCAGACACAGTGGCAGGTCACACGGGGTCAGACACAGTGGCAGGTCACATGGGTCAGACACAGTGGCAGGTCACACAGGGTCAGACACAGTGGCAGGGCACACAGGTCAGTCAGACACAGTGACAGGTCACACAGGGTCAGCTGACGCAGCGGCATGTCACACGGGGTAAGACACAGGGTAACACACTTTCTGTTAGTGCACCATGTTATGTACAGTATGACGTCACAGCATCATATGGTAACATCAGAAAAACAGAGGCATTGTGCACCATTTCCATATTTCTTCTGACGAAGCCGTTATTATTATAAATAGGTTAGGTTAGGTTAGATTAGGTTGCATTAATACATCGGACAACTTATTTACGATGTAGGGTTAGGTTTTGTCTACAAGATGGTCTGGGGGTCTGGGGGCAACAGCTCCCAGTAGGGCTGCAGCACAGTGAGCGGATTGTTCTAAACGTTGGTCCCTGTAACCGTAATTGCTGTAAAAGTTAGGTCAGGTTTGATTATGTTATTAGAATTGTTTCCTGCCACATCCTGGTTAGGTTTAACGGCTTCGTCAGAAGAAATGTGGACATTTTGCTGTAGTGCACAATGCAGCTGCTTTTCTGATGTTACCATATGCTGCCATACTGTGCATTACACGGCGCACTGACAGGTACCTACCTTAGTCAAATACTACCTAACTACCTGTATCATTTTTGGTCAAATAATCTTACGTTTCCATAATTTATAATTTTGCTCACTGAGCAATGAACATCATCACTAGCAAACATATTGATAGAACACCACTGGCGGATACAGTTGCAGTGGAATACCAGTGGGCATAGCCCCTGCCAAATGTGAAAAAATGCAGAAAATTGGCATGTTTCAGCATTTTATATACAATATAAACAACTTGTATTTGGTGAAATGTGTTTTGAAATCCTCCTCAGGGTAACAGAAAAGTACAATTTCCTCCTTTCAATTTTTTAATGTGTCAAAACCTTCTTTTCAAATCTTAAAATAATGGCATGCGACACATTTTCCCACTCAATTTTTTGCAAAGGTATCCGTCATAGGCGTCTACCCAAATAATTTATCCTAATGCTAAACAAATTGCCTTTTGTCTGGCTTATGCTCTTGTGATATTTGAAACGATAATCACAGCATAATTAGTGAATACGTTGATAGGAAAATAGGAACATTTACCTGTTGGGCCGTTGGCTGTTGGTAAATGAAATAGCATGACGGCTCACCTGAACACCGTAGTAAAAATATTTGATTCGCCACACACAACACAGGGAATTCAAAGCATACCTGATTGCTCTTAAATTGAAATTATTGACTTAAAAAGATTCAAACTGGTCAAATGTTGATGGCACGGCGTAACATCATTCAACAATCGTATTCTATTTACCGTGCAACAATCAAACATCGCGATTCGCGATCATAAAAAATCAAGGTTTCTTTCTAAACAAGTACTTAGTACACCCGGCCATAACGAGAGCTGACGTTATCGGTACAAAACTCCATATAAGGGTGGGCCTTACTAAGGCCCAAATTTTAAAATCACAATTGAATTTCTCTTAGACCAGATAACTGTGTTTGTTTGGAATGTTACCCCCCTAAGTTTCGCTCTATGACCACTAACTTAGCTATCTCACCTCAAAACTAGTGTTAACCCTCGCCAGTGCAGGGGGGGGGGGGGATACCACCCCCTCCCCCTCGGTTTTAGGCAATAACTCGCGTAAATATAAACCGATTGCGATGAAACTTTCAGTACCCTACTTGTGAACAATGACACACATTCTTATTTTTTTAAGTTGTAGGTCACATGAACCGTGACCTTTGACATGTTTATCAAGGTCATGCCAGGCGCAACTGGCGTCCGTAGTATTGATCTTTGTAACTTCTGCAGTTGCATAGTGTTTGTTGTTCAGGAGCATATGCACAGGTGTTTCCAGGTGACAGTTGTGGTTTCCCTAGATATTGTGACCTCGATTGACCTTTTCAGAGGTCAACCGAGGTCACTGACGGTCACGACGATGACCTGATATTACTTTTTTGGCTTCTGGCAGTTTCTTGGACATTTTGTGACGCTGATTTCAAATATGGGTTCCAATTTGCATAATTATATGTTCTAATGGGGCCATGCGCCTCCACAGGTCAACCGAGGTCACTGACCTCAAATGACCTTTTTGGAATTTGACAGTTTCTAGGACATTTTGTGACGCGGATTTCAAATTTGGCACCCATTTAGCATAATGATATGCTCATTCACCATTCTAGCTCGATTAAATTCAATTTATACTCATTTACAATTTTGTTGAATTTTGGGTCATTGACATGACCTCAGAGGTCACCTAATGACCTAGGACCTTAAAATCGGGTATCAATGGCTTCCTCCCGTGAAAGCAACACGCTCGTTTTTTAATCGAAGCTCTAGCCCAATTAGGGGCGACACGCTAGGGGGGTTGTTGTACCCCCCCCCCCCCCCCTGCACGGTCAGACACTGATCGGACGTTGCACGGGCGAGGGATAAGGTAGGAATGTCCCTTTAATCTATCGATCTGCCTACATTTTTGCTCGAAAACTATCATCTATTATCCATATTATTATATTGTATTATCATACCGCAGTCTGCTAGCGTCGGCGGCGGGCAGACCGTTGGCGGCCGAGTAAAGCGGCAACTTTTGAATCCCCTGCAACCGTATAACGATGTTTCCATCGAACTGCGGTGTTCTTTAGCTACGTGAATATTCATCACCATATGGATACAGGGCATTCTTCAATATTGCGTGATATAACTTAATTTTGGCGTTATAATTCGTTACGGGTATGTGATGCTCCAGCAAATGTCGCAGCTCTCTCGCGCGGCTGCATGGCCCCAGCCCCAGGCCCGGCTGAGGCCGCCGCCAGTCCGGCCTCTAAGAGGCTGGCGCAAATGCGCATGCGTAATACGATCTGCTCGATGGCTCAGATTCGAATGCTGCCGCGAAGTGCCAGCCCGGACACTAGATGGCGCCAGGTGTGACTTTTTTTTAAAAGCTGCCGTTTTTCTTTGCATAGAGAACTGTGACTGTAATCCGTATATAGTAGAGCTATGATTGAAAGCGAAGTCTTGATATACTTGATATAATTTCCAAACTAAAGAGTTAAATATTTTGGCACCGCCGGATTCAATATAGACCAAAGGGGCACCCCCAAACGCCTGAAATCGGCCGTAAATTGGCTTACGTTCTGACATGATTTGAGAGAAAAACCTAAGTAACTTGCACGGCTTATTTCATATTTGCTTCAGAATCTTAGGAACATCATGCAAAGTGTGGGGGTGAAACATCGATCTCGTCTTGAGTGAACCCCAACCTCCTATGCAAAATGTATTTGCATAGGTATTTGAGCTCCTCTCGTCTTGATCTACCTTTTGGCTTTTATTGACCCCAAATTTTCCTTACTAGACAAAAATAAAGATTTTAGCAATAATTCTGATCAAATAGTGGGGGCATGGCCCCGCCCTCGTTCCTACGCCTGTGATTTGTTTTAAGTTTGTTAACATAACTCGCAAGTCGTAGCTGCTCCTTCGTTGCAACTTCTGGACTTGGGTCTCAGGTACTTTGAGGACCACAATCCGCCACTGCCGTTGTGAGGACCCGAAATATCGTCTTCTTAAAGGAGCCCACTGGTCCTGTGTCGAAATTACTTAGCGTAGGGAGCTATTTTTTTCACACAAACCATTTTTCTATCTGCTCTACAAATCTGCTATCTCAGTTCAAAACCCCATGTTAAAGGTGAACTATTCCCTTTAATATACCCGAAAGCTCCGATTTCAATCTTTTTCTTGTGGAGTAAGTCCTCTTTGTATGTAATCTTCATCTGCGATCTCTACGTGCTTTGGGCCCTTCCGGCCTGACCAAGGACCCATCTGACCTTCCAAGAAGCCCCTCTGTGTGTCAAGGGGCCCATTCGGCCTGTTCAGAGGTCTTTCCGACCTGGCCAGGGACTGCACTGGCTGCTTTGTCGCCCTGACGACATGTTCAGGGGCCCATCTGACCTGCCCAGGGGCCCATCCGACCTGCCCAGGGGCCCCTCCAGTCTGGCTAGATACTCATCCGGCATGTTAAAGGGCCCTTCCGACCGGCCCAGGGACCCTTTCGGTCGAGCCAGGGGCCACTCTAGACTTGCCCAGGACCCTTCCGATATGCCCAGCGACTCTTCTGGTCGGACTGCGCTGACTGCTTTGTCGCCCTGCCGCTGAAGGGGCCCTCCGATTTGCCCTGGGGCCCATCCGTGCTGGCTAGGGTCCATTCAGCATGTTCAGGGACTCTTCTTACCCACCCAGGGGCCCCTCCGATCTGCACAGGGGCCCTTTGAACTTTCCAGGGGCCCTCTGGTCTGTCCAGGGGCCATCCAGCCTTCTAAGGAGCCCTTCCGACCTGGCAAGGGATTGCGCTGGCTGCTTTGTCGCCTTGCCGACATGCTCAGAGGGACCTCCGACCTGCCCCGTGCTGACTAGGGGCCATTCGGCATGTTCAGGGGCCCTTCTGACCCAACCAGGGGCCTTTCAGTCTGGTCAGGGGCCCCTCTGACCTGCACAGGGGCCTTTTGAACTTCCCAGGGGCCCTCCAGCCTGCTCAGGGGCCGTTACGGCCTGGCAAGGGACTGCGCTGGCTGCTTTGTCGCCCTGCCGACATGCTCAAGAGGTCTCTCCGACCTGTCCAGGGGCCCCTCAGTGCTGACCAAGGGCCCATTCGACGTGTTAAGGGGGCCGTCCGACCCGCTCAGGGGCCCTTTCGGTCTGGCCAGGGGCCCCTCTAACATGCACATAACTCTAACTCTAACATCCCATGTCCGTGCGACTCGTGATTGCCGAGATACTGGTACGGGATTGCAACCCCAACAACCATGCTGTGTTAATCCGCGTTCCGTTCGGCGCTCCAACATGGCGGCCAGGCGCGACAGCCCGAGCCATACCCGCCTGAGAGGGGCGCCACCCTCTGGTTAACCCCCGCGGCGCTGGGGTCTCCATCCGAACGTGCGGCGCTGGGGGGGGGGGGGGGGGGGGGGGGGGTAAATTTTACCCCCCTCATATCTTCCGAACCAATGACCGCAGCGAAACGAGCAAGGCGGCGATCGAAAGCTCTCAGTAAGAAGAATCTAACACATACCCGAAATTCTTAAAATAAGGTCACATGTATCTCATGGCCTGGTCAAATGTCAACATCGAGATATTTGGGTTTTTGGGCCATACTTTCCATCCATTGCAACTATTATCGCATAAAGTGCTCTCAAATGTATAATGCATCTCCCGCATAAGCAAAAGTGAATTTGTAAGCAAATGTCAAGGTCAGGTCACAAAAGGCCACAGGTCTACGAAAGCCATGCGACACATGTTGTATGGTTGTAAAAACACGTATAATTCGATAGTAGCAGCAATTTTTCACAGCCTGACTCCATATAATGGCCCTCAGATCAAGGTCAGGTCACAATAAGGACACCATTTGAAATGGATTAATCTAAATAAAAAGGAATGTTTCTAGACCAACTTGGTCTCAGGAATATAGCGGTGGCATTTATTTGTCTGTATCTGGTCAATATAAGTCAAAAAAACGTAACTTAAAAAAATGACGTCATGAGTTACGTATACTTCGGGAGCAATAAGTCAGTCAAAAATAAAGATATTGCTTTGACTTTTTCCCATTTTTTTTTTTTTTGGGGGGGGGGGGGGGGTCAAAAACATAACATTTAAAAAATCAGAAATAGCCATTTGGAAGATAATGTTATTTCCTTGCTTTCGACGTTATGTACTTGCGATTTGCATCAGAATTCCATTGTCTACGAATTTTCAAACATTTAACGTTTTTCCACCAAAAATTGTATGACATGACGTCACTAAAACGTAATTATATCCCAAACTAGTTGCCAATTTCAATACAATTTTGACAAAAGACGTAGAATTGATGCAGCATCAGCTACCAAAAGTTTCACTTCGATATCTATAAGAGTTTTCAAGTTATTGATACAATCCGGAAGGGGGTAAAATTTACCCACCCCCAGCGCCGCGCGGGTTAGCCCGCGAGTTACTGGGGTATATTTCATAACGCGACTTACTGGGGGGGGGGGGGGGCTATTTTTTGCCCCCCCCCCTCTGATCTCCGGAACTACTGGGCCGAATGTAAAAATTCGAACGGCATTCGATAGCCCTGGAAAATTTATCGAGGGAAACATTATATTGTTGACCTCGGGGTCACCGATGACGTCACAGGTCAGGTCAAGTACAAAATGTTTGACCGTGTCAAAAGGTCTCTATGGATGGAATTGTCGCGCAAAATTGCGATATTAAACGCATAAGCTGTTGATAAATCGGTATGATTCGTGTGTCTGACACTTATAAGTACCTTTCTAAGCTGTTTATGACCTTGGGTCAAGTCAAGGTCATCCGAGGTCACGAGGTCAAACTGCAGCTTACGGTCATTAGGCGTTGTAACACATGTTTATGTTTTTTATGGGCTATTTTTTGCCCCCCCCCCCCCTCTGATCTCCGGAACTACTGGGCCGAATGTAA
Source organism: Chirona hameri (assembly GCA_036785665.1). Classification (NCBI taxonomy): domain Eukaryota; kingdom Metazoa; phylum Arthropoda; class Thecostraca; order Balanomorpha; family Balanidae; genus Chirona; species Chirona hameri. The sequence goes on from JAXIVJ010007108.1 coordinate 16,827, forward strand.
AAATTCGAACGGCATTCGATAGCCCTGGAAAATTTATCGAGGGAAACATTATATTGTTGACCTCGGGGTCACCGATGACGTCACAGGTCAGGTCAAGTACAAAATGTTTGACCGTGTCAAAAGGTCTCTATGGATGGAATTGTCGCGCAAAATTACGATATTAAACGCATAAGCTGTTGATAAATCGGTATGATTCGTGTGTCTGACACTTATAAGTACCTTTCTAAGCTGTTTATGACCTTGGGTCAGGTCAAGGTCATCCGAGGTCACGAGATCAAACTGCAGATTACGGTCATTAGGTGTTGTAACACATGTTTATGGGTTTGTTTTTCGTCTAGAACGCGAAAAATGACCTTAGAACATTGTTTGTTCCATATAAATAGAAGTAAAAAGCAAAAATGGAAATGCGTTTTTTTGTCATAGTAATGCGGGGAGAAGTGGTCGATTTTTGTCATTTAAAGGTCATACATAACTCGGTCAATTTTAAAGATATCGACTTTAAATTTGGTACACATATTCACCGCATACGTCTCGATCACATATATTCCGGTTTTTGGATAATTCGGATTTTTTCTTGAAAATTTTGTTTAAAAAAAAATGTCTGGATTTCTCAAAATTTTGAATTAAAAAAAAACTCAAATATCCGAGATTGCAGTTTGATAGCCCGGTCTATTGTCAGTAATTTTATTTAATACAATTTAGTTTATCTCAAATATCGTACCTTTGACAGCGGTTTCCGCAAACCATTATTTTGCAACAAAAACCGAAGAACATGACGTCACTCTGACGTCATTCCCGGTTGACCTATCATAGCCTCATATTTTTCATTTTGCCAACATGTGTAGAATTGATGTGAGAGAAGTTACTGCAAGTTTGGTGACGATACAGGTGTTCGTTTAGGAGTTATTGCAAAATAACGGGAGGGGGGGGGGGCAAAAAAATAGCCCCCCCCCCAGTAACTCGCGGGTTAACACGCGCAGTGGAGGGGAGGCATATTTTTCATTTTGCCAACATGTGTAGAATTGATGTGAGAGAAGTTACTGCAAGTTTGGTGACGATACGGGTGTTCGTTTAGGAGTTATTGCAAAATAACGGGAGGGGAGGGGGGGGGGGGGGGGGGGGGGGGCAAAAAATAGCCCCCCCCAGTAACTCGCGGGTTAACACGCGCAGTGGAGGGGGAGGCACTTTTGTGCCCCCCCCCCATGTTTTTCGTGAATAGCTCGAAAACTAAAAGGAGCAGGGCGGTGTTTTTTTTTCTCGCGACATTAACACCAACTCAATAGCGGATCGTTTGACGCAAAAAAGAAGAAAATCGGTCGATCAATTTTTGAGTTATATGGATTTGCAGTCCAAGATGGCGGCCAGAATCGAAGTCGCCAAAGCGATATCTTCGGAACCAACATTCGGATCGGGATGATTCAAACGCCATTTGGTAGACAATGTCAATGTTCATCCCCGGAAACAACTTTGGATACATTGCTGATGACCTGTGACGTCACAGAGGGAAAATTACCAAAATGGTGACATTTGGCCAGATTTGACCTACGTGACTTCGTTTGACCTATAAAATATTGCCATAAGGTCACGAAAATTTTGGAAAATGTAGATAATCACAGCACCTACCTACCCAGTATGTTTGATCGTTCTAGCTCTCATACTTTCGGAGAAATTAGGGGGGGCACTAAAGTGCCCCCCCCCCCTCCACTGCGTGTTAGTGGCATACCCCTCTCCACTGCGCGTGTTAAAGGGACACTCCCACCTTAACATTAGTTTTGAGTTGAGATAGCCATGTTGTTGGATTTTCATTGAAATTAAGTAGGGTAGCAGTTAAAACAACCACATAGGTCTAATTAAAGACATTCGAGCTTGGTCTTGACAATTGTAACGAATAAACCCCACGTGTATTTGAATAGGGGTTTAAAGCCGATGACGTCACCTTTCTTTACCAAATGGTGATGATAGTCGACTTGTTTTAAGATTAGACTTGGAGATATTTGCGTGTTTCAAATGGTTTGGTAATTGGTTTGTTTTGTATTCAAAGCGCCAGAATTGTCTCGAAATAATTGTACCATACTTTGGCAGCGTAAAGGATTCCTGTACAGGTCTCTAGAGCTCAATATGACGTCATCAACCCAAATATTAAGACTTAACGTTTTATGAAATTGAGCACTGGTTGCGAGAAACAAATGTCATAATCGTGTTCAGCAACAATTACTTCATATTTTGCACTACAAGCGGCGTATATTTGACAACTTTTGGGAAGGTGGGAGTGTCCCTTTAAAAGGAATGTTTCATCTTTGTGTTAGTTTTAAACTGAGATAGCCATTATCTTGGGCCGCCATAGAAATATCTAAATTACCAAGGTCATTTTTCCAAAAACTTAACAGTTTTTAAGCAATTAAATTTACCATTTGCAAAATGCACCCAGGCTGGTGCAGCCGCTGATTGTCTGACAGCCACTTTTTTCAGCCAATCCCACTTTGTCAGCCAATCAGCGGCGGTCTAACACAGCTCAATAATGACGTCATCAGCCCAAATTTAAAAACTTAATTTGTATAAAGTTAACTGACTTTTCGATGAAAAAATTTCACCATCGTTTTCAACAGCACCTACTTCATATTTTCGACTACAGCCAGCGTATATTTGACAACTTTCAGAAAGGTGAAACATTCCCTTTAAGGGGGCAATGCTGAGACCAACGCATAAGATATTGCCATATCTAAAGTATTCTTACTTGTAATACTGGTCCTGGTCCTCCAGAGTAAATCCGAGGAAGTCACATGGCAGGGATGGCGGTCGTCTGCGGATCTCCTCTTCCTGATGCTGCTGGGTCTTGTCCACTACCGACAGGTCCCGTTCTGCCGCTGCTGCTGCTGTTGCTCCTTCTGCTACTGCTGCTGCTGCTGCTGCTGCTGCTGCTGCTGCTGCTGCTGCTGCTGCTGCTGCTGCTGCTGCTGCTGCTGCTGCTGCTGCTGCTGTTGCTGTTGCTGTTGCTGTTGCTGTTGCTGTTGCTGCTGTTTCTGCTTCTATTGTTGTTGCTGCTTCTGTTGCTGCTGCTGCTTCTTCTGCTGCTGATTTTGCCGCTGCTGCTGCTGCTTCCGCTGCCTTTGCTGCTGCAGCAGCAGCCGCTGATGCTTCTGCTGCTGCTTTTGCGGCTACTGCTGCTGCTTCTGCTGCCTTTGCTGCTGCAGCAGCAGCCGCTGATGCTTCTTCTGCTGCTGCTTTTGCCGCTGCTGCTGCTGCTTCTGCTGCCTTTGCTGCTTTTGCCGCTGCTGCTGTTACTTTTGCTGCCTTTCCTGCTGCAGCAGCAACAGACGCTGCTTCTGCTGCTGCTGCTGCGGGCGACAGGCACTGAAACAAACCACCATAATACACATCATTAACGACATTCAGAGCGTGGGGTACGGTCTGAAACAAGCCACTATAATAAACACCATTAACGACATTCAGAGCGTAGAGTACGGTCTGAAACAAGCCACTATAATAAACACCATTAACGACATTCAGAGCGTAGAGTACGGTCTGAAACAAGCCACCATAATAAACACCATTAACGACATTCAGAGCGTAGAGTACGGTCTGAAACAAGCCACCATAATAAACACCATTAACGACATTCAGAGCGTGGGGTACGGTCTGAACCAGACCACTATAATAAACACCATTAACGACATTCAGAGCGTGGGGTACGGTCTGAAACGGTCTATACAATGACCACTGTTATTGGCCAATGTCAGATTTGAAGATACCAGCTGGGAGCAGGCTGTCTTACCCAGGGGCGTAGGAACTATGTTCAAGTTGGGGGGGGGGGGGGGGGGGGCAGGAGGCATTCTGAAGTCGATTCTTTCCACGCAACGCCCATAGGCGTAATGTTAAAATCAAAAATGTTGGGGGCCGGCTGCCCCCCCCCCCCCTCCCCCCTGTTCATACGCCTATGGTCTTGCCAATCAGGTACGGCGGTCTCGGGCTTAGACGGACATAAGATGTCGAATTGCCCAGCTATATGGCGTCCCTTCACCGCTGCCAGCAGCTCATCTTTCCAATATTACCCGCATCATGCGTCGTTTCTGTCGTACGAGAAGGTGCAAAGGCCATAGAAGATTGGCAGAGTGAAGCCGGTGACAGAGGAACACCAGACGGTGAAGCAAAATATCAGCAAAGAGCATGGGACTCATCGTCGAGCGCCGCCGGAACTCGCTGCTGTCTCAGGCCAACCAATTTGCCCACGCACGACTGCTGAGCGCGGCAGCCCCGGGGAGTGAAGCCTGTCCGCGCGCTGTACCCTCAGCCAGCATCGGAACCCTCTTGGACAATGAGACGCTGCGCATCTCCATCGCTTTGCGAGTGGGAGCCGTTGTGTGCAGCCCCCATCGCTGTAAGTGCGGCTCACTGGCAGATAGCCAGAGCTACCACTCACTGACTTGTCGTTTCAGTGCTGGAAGACACCCCAGGCATACAGCACTGAACGACGTAGTCGGGCGGGATCTGCTGTCAGCCAGCATCCCTGCTCTTCTCGAGCCCAGTGGCATGGACCGCGGAGACGGTAAGCGCCCAGATGGAGTAACCATCTACCCGTTCTCCAACGGCATGTCCTTGGTGTGGGATGCGACGTGCGTAAACACGTTCGCCGACTGTCACCTAGCGTCGGCTGTAGTCGCCGCTGGTGAAGCTGCCAGGGACGCCGAGTTCAAGAAGCGGCACAAGTACGCCGACCTGGCCCAGCGCTACCGCTTCGAGCCGGTCGCGTTCGAGACTGGCGGCGCCTGCGGCCCGGCGACCAGAACTCTAATCAAAGAGCTGGGTGCACGCATGACTGCGACATCAGGAGAAAGACGCAAGACGGAGTGGCTCTGGCAGCGCCTCTCCATTGCTGTGGTGCGAGGCAACGCCACCTCCGTCCTACTCACAGCTGGAATGTCACCGCAAGACACTACAACAGCCGCCACCTCTAGGGAAGCCTCCAAGACGACACCTACAAGTGAAGCGAATGATATAACACGCGCGAACCAGCAGGGTCCCAGGAGTAGCTATCCATTGACGGGGACCCCGAGTCTGCTGCGCGCCTCTGCCTGGGCAGGCGCGCTGTCCCCCGGCCTGCCACCCACGCCCGGCCTCGCCAGCGTGAGCCTCGCGGCCAGTGTCAGCCCGGAGCCTTCAGCCAGCAGTGCTCATCTGATCGACCTTTTGGACCTGGAAGCGTCGACTGGCCAACCAAGCTCACCTCGGCCTAAAAATCCATTGTCAGAGTTTAGAGCAATGTACGTGCAAATGCGGGCCTAAAGGTGGCCATTAGAAGTGCAGGAGGATCACGACCCTATGTCGGACCCCGAATTAGCCCGATACCTAATAGGAAAGATAGGATAATAGGTCAGATACCTGCATTGTCGTGTCCGTCTGTTGTTGTCATGTATATTGTATATGCTTCTACATTGTTCTTGACATAATGAACCTAGACAAATACAACTTAATCCATGCTTAGAATAATACAGCCATTTTTGATCAAGAATCATTTTTGCAAAGTTTTTTCTTAATTTCGACGTTCGCGTGTGCCAACTGCCACGCGCTGTGGTACCACCTCTATCAGAACGCACCATACCAAACACAAAATGTATTTGATGGACCTATCCAATGGTGAAAACCCAATCTCAATCGGAGCAGTGGTTGCAAAGTTATTGGCTTCCGAAAAGCGTCTGTATGGCCGGGTCGGGCCGGGTCGAATGCAAATTTGTCTAGTAAGTTGACGAGAAACCTCACGGGCGCTTCGCGCCCGCTCGGTAATAAACGAAATAAGAATATGCAATGGATCCTTCTACAGCGGTTAGTCAGATAGCCATGTTCCCTGGATTCCAAGAGGTTAAGAATAGTTATGTTAAAGAGAAATAATGGCATTTTCCACAAAAAAAAATGGAGTTAGCACTTGAAATGGAAAGAAGCACTCAACTTATAAGTAAATCCAATCACATTTAGCATAAAAATGTCCCAAGCCGAAGTTATTTCAAGTTAAAGTTGATAAGCGTTCCAAGAACGGTCGGTACTCAGTAAGTACTCGGTTACGAATTCACTGTCGGAGCTAAAATTAGCCTCCCTACGCAAACGCATTGTTATTTATCATGAAGGTATGTAATATGTTTCCTGCACTCTATATTTTGCGAATATGATGTACCAAACTTTTATGAACAATCAACAAACATTTTACAAATTTTAAAATGTTTTTTTAATAGACCTTCTTGAATGTACCAAAGTAAGAAATTAAATGTTTTATTTCTTACTGTGGTACATTCAAGGAGAAGGTAGATTATAAAACAACATTTAGAATATATTTATACTCCTTGCACAATGTACAAGCACTATGAGAAGCATTTTACAAAAGTGCATTGAAATCGGCAGTTTAGTTTGGCCCCAGACGGCGACCTATTTAGTGTTCTTTACTCATTGAGGGGAGATGAGAGTTAAAATTTGAGGGAAAATTGTCGAAATGTCGTGAATGCCCCAGGAATTCAATACATTACAAGGCACATATGAAACATTTATCTGAACTGTTTTCGCATAATCAGTCAATACACATTTCAGAAAATCGTGATGCATTCGGCGGATTAACTTGGGCCTCCTACGACGACGTGTATGCGATTTGTTGAGAGGTAATTCAACACAAGGTATTCAACGTTGAACAGATTGAAACAAAAACGGATTTTTTAATATGATTTTGACGTTTTTTTGGGATATGTCGCGCTCCCAATAGTGAAGGGAAAACACCGATCATGAATTCCGGAAGAAGTACATGTACTTATTTTGTATTCCCTCCCCCCCCCCCCCAAAGAAAAAGAAGAAAAAGAAAGAAAAAGGAAATTGAAAAAGTTGTGATTTCATTTTTAAATTGAGACTCGATCAATTTAATACCATGCATACTGCATAAGATAATGCAGAAAAATAGATCAAAAGGTGAATATTTCTATTTAAGAATAGGTTCAGAATAGGTTAAGAATAGTTAGAATAGGCGATGTTCAAGCTGAAAGGATGCTGCAGGTAGTCTGAAAGTCACAAATCAGTCTGAAAGTGAGTAGCAGAAACCGAACATCCACTTCAATCAACACATCATGAGCATGGCAGGAATAGCTAGAGAGATGTAAAGGAACCACCACTCACCTCGGCCGATGTGGTCTCAGCCCCAGCCACCGTCTTTGTCATCGGTGGCTGGAACTTGCTCTCGTTCTTGTCAGCACTGCTGCGGCACTGCGTAGAGCACCAGGACGGACTCCAGTAGTCGCCGCTGTCAGCAGACGCCGCTCGAGATCGCTTCGGTCGGGCTGACCGCGACACGGGCGGCGCTGGCTGAGCCGGCATGACCGATGGCGGCTGGCCAGCGATACCTGGACAGGTAGCGAACAGTCCAACACGAATTAGTTCACTCTTAATCATAAACAGAGACTTGGCGCTATCCTTAAAGGAAAATAATGACCTTTTTCCACAAAAATGGAGTTAGCACTTGGAATCACCAGACGAGACCAAAATATATTGTAAATTCATCACATTTTGCATAAAAACTTTCCTACCGAAAGATATGTCAAGTTAAAGTTGATAAGCGTTCCACACTTTTAACGACCGGTACTTGCAAGTACTTTTGGTCCTCATCAAACTGCGGGCTTTTCCCGTATTGTTTTTTTACGTAATGGAGTGGAAAATATATTGTGCGTTCTGCTTGTTGTGATTATATGCCCGGCGATCTTCTAAAACTAACAGCGATTGGAAAAAGTGGCAATAAAATCGGAAGCTCATCGATGCACATCAACGGCAGCATTGTTAGTGGTTGCGACCCTCAATTTTTGAAAATAAATTCATTTGTTTTCAACATTAGGAGTATTGTATAATTTGTCTGTGGCTGTATATAACACTATGCTTTATATTATCATGAAAAATAATAATTTTCCCCAAAAAACTAACAAACAATAACACAAAACTGGCAATTAAATCGGAAGCTCATCGATGCACATCGACGGAGACCTATTTAGCGTCGGCGATTTGTTTACAAAGCATTGTCATGCTTCTCGGCGCACTTAACCATTGTGGCGAGTTGTTGCTAGTAGCGCTTTCGTTCTCCATGGCAACCAGGCGTGAACCAATGAAAAGCCAGAACGTATTCCCTTTCTGGCTTTTGATTGGCTGACGCCTGGTTGCCATGGAGAACGAAAGCGCTACTAGCGTGTGTCCGAGCAGCGCTCAGTTTGATCGGAAATGTCACAGAGCCTCCAAAAATGCCGCAATCGATGTAAACAATGGTAGGGAAGGGCGAATTTGTCAATGACCTTCATGAAGTACACAAGGTACTTGTTTTGTATTTTTCCCAAACTTACAACTTCGAATTTGGGAATAATTTTAATTAATTCTTAAATTTAAATAAAATAATTTTAAAACCATAGCGGTAGCCTAAGAAATTGTTGCTAACAAAATCAAAAGGTCATTATTTCCCTTTAACTAATTGTGGATCTAACCCGCCATTGACTGGGGGAGGGGCGTTTACCGCCCCCCCCCCCCCAAGAACTTTCGTAATAGCTAACAACCAATAAGCGCTATCAACGTGCAACTTCGGATACCTTCTTCTACATCGATTTTACCTCTTCTGTGCAAAAATCAATCAATTTCGTCGGAATTTTTGTTTCGAGATATAGCGAATTTAGTGACGTCAATACACACGAGTTTGGCACAAAAATCAGCTAAACTGTAACACCGTACAAATGCCATATTTTGAGCAAAATGCAATAAAAAAACCCGCAAAGATAGCAAATGGCAAGGGCTACAACATGACTATCTCGTATTTGTGGAAACGTGTTTTTTTTAGAAAACTTCACACGCTGCGCTGCAGAACCTAGCGAGGGCTGTCGCCCCCCCCCCTCCCCCCAGACCATCTTGTAGACAGATAACCCACTTTTCAGTCTGTTTGTCTTCTTAACGCTGTGGTTATGTAAGGCAATGGGATAATTAGTATTTTAAAGCTTTTTATTTGACCTCCTTACAAAAGTTGAGTTTATGATTTAATGTTTTGTATGAATTTTCAAGCACGGCTCATGATCACATACACAAAACCTAAAAAACACCGATTAGCTTGCCAGCAGCAACTGTCGACGAAAACAACTTTACTGACAATGAGTGTGACAACCTTTACATACACTTTCCACGAAATAATTAAAAACAAGATTTTCTCTAAACTTTGACTAAGTTTTAAATGCATGTCATTACATAGTTATGAGATGATACGCCAGGAGATATGTGTTCATGATGGGTTTCAACTAGTGATTCGTTATGAGGGATTCGATAGTCACCATGGGCCACAATAAAGTGATCACCAATGGGAGTTTCTGGTGACTTGTTTCTCAGTGCTAAAACATGTTCATTGAACTGTAATCGAATGGGCTGTCGTGACTCACCCACCTAAGATATATGATAGCCCTTCCTTTCACAGTATGCACGTTACACAATACACAACACCTGATGTTAAACACTTTCCCTTTAAACCTGACTCACATGCATTGCATACTCTTCTGCCAGACTGGCATTCAGGCGGCGGAAAAGCCGAACAAACAAGACAGTTCTTCAGAATATTTGTTTTCCCATGCTACTTTTACATCTAGTTTTACTCTTTTTTTACTTTTTTTTACTTTTTTACAATCCTGTTAACTTTAGCACACATCACTTCAAGTCACTCAGTCACTCAACAGGAAAGATAGCCTTCTTGGACACACCGATCTCTCTAGATTCAGAATTCAAGTTCTCAACAGAACCAAATGTTAAACCAAACCACTCTGGAGTCATCATGCACTATATGTCAGCACACCTGATGACTACAAAAAAGAATATCATTTGCTCAGAATTCTGAAGAGCAAAGCGGGTTTCATCAAACAAAAAAGCAGAAACATCTTTCCAAAAGATTCAAGATCTCTTTGAATCAAATGGTTACCCAAAACAACTTGTGAGACGCATACACCAAGAAGTCACCTGGCTGCATGTTCTATGACAGTGCCAACATAAAGCAAAAGCCAAAATCTGATCTAGATGGTTATCTCACCCTACCATATATTGATGAAGCGATGTGTGCTAAAGTTAACAGGATCATAAAAAAGTCACAACTAGAGTAGTAAGTAAAAGTAGTAAGTAAAAGTAGTAAGTAAAAGTAGTAAGTAAAAGTAGTAAGTAAAAGTAGTAAGTAAAAGTAGTAAGTAAAAGTAGTAAGTAAAAGTAGTAAGTAAAAGTAGTAAGTAAAAGTAGTAAGTAAAAGTAGTAAGTAAAAGTAGTAAGTAAAAGTAGTAAGTAAAAGTAGTAAGTAAAAGTAGTAAGTAAAAGTAGTAAGTAAAAGTAGTATGGGAAAACAAAAATACTCTGAAGAACCATCTTGTTTGTTCAGCCTTTTTCGCCACCTGAGCGCCTGTCTGGCAGAAGAGTATGCAATGCATGTGAGTCAGGTTTAAAGGGAAAGTGTTCAACGTCAGGTGTTGTGTAACATGCATACTATCTGAAAGGTAGGGCGATCATATATCTTGTGGGTGTCACAACGGCCCATTTGATTATGGTTCAATGAACATGTTTTAGCACCAAGAAACAAGATGCCAGAAACTCCCATTGGTGATCACTTTATTTTGGCCCAAGGTGACTATCAAATCCCTCATAACGAATCCCTTGTTGAAACCCATCATGAACAAAAATATATCCTCCTGGCGTAATGCATATCATCTCATAACTATGTAATCACATGCATTTGAAACTTAGTCAAAGTTTAGACAAAAGCTTGTGGCGATATTCCGCTTGTGCACACCTTTATATAGGCAAATTGAATATTGTATACTAATTCTACACGTATATGGGTAAATTGAATATTTTACTCATTCTACACGTCTCATTTCGGTCAGTGACCATATGGGACCATATGCACACAGCGTTTTAGATGTTACAAAACCTAACTATTAGGTCACTACGCATCTTCCAAGACACTATGCTGTACCTGTTATGTTATTTAGAATGTATCTTACCCGGCCCCCTCCGAAGTTAGTTGGCAGCACTATAGCTCTTGGGCGTGACTTTCCTACTAGCCCATAGGGTTCACGTGTTAAATGACCCAACTTTGGGAAGCTGTATATCGAGTTCTATTCACCCAATTCGCCTGCAGTTAATCTTCAAAGAAAGAACGTTCAAATATCTCGCGACGATTCCTCTACCATTTTTCACCTAACCCAGCCGAATTCTTAGGGCGTGAGGGGTAAAGATTTGACTGCACTCCGTGCCGGTCTGGCCAGTTTCTGGCGGCGCCGGTGCGCCGGCGGTAATAGCTCAGTCGGTAGCGCATTGGACTACGGATGCGAGGGTGGTGGGTTCGAATCCCGCTCGGGTAAGGGTGATTTAGCGCAGGAATGATGTTATATTATTTTTGATGGTTGATAACTATGTTTTTATCGACAAAATAAACTGTTTAAAATGTTTTGTCGAAATTAACTTGATTTAAACCATCTTCTCCGGCTTGATATTTAGTAATTCCGCGATGATAACTTGTTAATAGGTAATTGTCGTATTTATCCTTCTCGTTTGTCATTTCATATCGCGACCTGCTAGTGTGACAAGCTGTGAGTACTAAGTAGTAGCGTGTATGAGTGAATACAATAAGAATATATTTGTGAAATACCTCTTTCCAGCTTTTACACTGATTGATAGACTTATTAAAACGTAAGTAAAGTAAAACATACACATTGATTACATATCATACTCGTTCGAAGATTGTTAAAAAAACATTTAACTGACAACTGGTTTTCCCGATACTTTCGAGCTTTTTCTTCGTTTCTCCGACTTCACATCCTGTTTTTTTTTACGAAAACTGACAATCAAGCCATTGAAAGAAAAGTTACTCCAATAAATCATTATTGAAAGCACTGTAGCAGCAATAATACAACAGCATTGTAGGAGCTACAGTGGCACAATTGATGCAAAAGACAAGATGACGCACGTACGAGATAACTTGTTCCTACATGGATTACCAGAGACTGAAGCCCGATTCAAGAAGATCCCTTCACACAACTAAATGACGGATATCCAAGCAATGACGGATATCCAAGCAGCCCTCACAACAAATGCAACAATGGATCTTAGATACCAGTGGATCTCCGGGTGAAATTAAGCGACATATATCGGATTACACATGATACCGTGATAAGCATACCACAACATACAATCAGTGGTGGATCTAGGATCCCATCAGATCTCACGGCAATATGCAACTGAATATCTCGGATGCCATATCTTTGGGTTAAATCTAGCAACAGATTTCGAATCACACAGTATCCTCTTATACACACACCAGAACAACGGAAGTAACATGTACCTCAGACCTCAGCAGACTTACGGTACAAAATAAAAAGCCCTCTCGATTCTGCCAGTACCTGATAAGTTGACAACAAAACGACATGAACAAAACAAGAGAAAAACATGACATGAGTGAATGAGCACAATTGCCCGGTCTATTCACTACAGCCTATACACTAGTTTTCACTGTGCGTGGTGCCAGCACTTCCTCGCTCCTCACCGTGCCCGAGACTCGGCGCGTCGGGCCCTGTTGATGTTGCCCATCCTGATAAATGTCCGGACGCGGGCGAAGGAGGCGCGAATCTTGGAATGGACGCGTGGGACGTGTCAGGCCGCCGATACTAACGATCCTGGTCCACAGGGCCTGCAGAGGCACCGACTCGGCCGAGGCGGATGGTACACAGAGGAGACGGTCGACGGGCCTCTTCCTCGGGATGTAGCCGGCGACGTAGGCCATGGCGCTCTCTGTCGCGGACACACCGGTGACCGTGTCCCGCGCGGCCGACGACCCAGCAGGGCGGCATGCTGCTGACTGGGACGCCTCCGCCTGTTGAAGCAGGTCAGCCACATCCCTCAGGTCGTCCATGTCCTCCCCGTTATCGCCGTCTGTTTTCGCTGTCGTCACCTCCTCCACCGGTCCGGTGAACTCCAGCAGGTCTGCCGTCAGTTCGGAGGTGCCGGTTGCCTCCACCTCCAGCACCTGATCCAGCTGCTCCTCCAGATCACCAGTCTCCGGCTCTGCCGCATGATCACCGTCTCTGCAGACGGGACTTACGCCTCGCTGCATGACGAACAGGAGGGTAAGCAGGCGAATCCTTGCCCTCGCTTCAGTCGGTGTGGGGTTCTGGTTGGAGCCTTCCGGGCCTCTCACCATGCCGAACAACCCTTCCAGCCTGTCCTGCGTGAGCCGGCGATTCAGGACGAACACATCACCGAACTCTGCCTGGAAGTCCTTGAACAGGCCACGCACCGACCGGATGCTGATGACCATCCCTCTCTGGAACGGGTACATGCACCGTGCGGTACCGACACGCATCAGCGTGGCCTCCGTCACAGCGGCGGAGATAGCCCTCTCCTGTTCATCGCTGCCACGGTAGCCTCTCCGTCTCCGCAGATCTGTTGTGTCGCCTGGGTAGCTGGCGTTGAGGACATCCGTCGCTTCGTCCACGACACGAAGGAACCTCGCCTCCTCTTCTTTGTCCGCGATGTGCCGCTGCAAGACGCTGGCAGTCGAGGCGCTCGGGAGTTGGAGACACGGACCATGCCGGTGACCTATAAAACATAATAATTAGACACCAATAGAAATGTGAATGGATGGCAGCAGACGCTCAGTGGAGCACAGAAGGAACTTGTGACAAGTTATATATAAATTATTGGTCACTTTTAGGTCACGCCAATATTGAGGTCATCACACTGCAGACTGGTTATTGAATATTGATTCAACCTTTTTTTTGGAACGATTCAACCATGATTCATTTTGGAACCTGAATGATTCAATCACTGCTCGATTCATGGATACACATTTGATAATTGCTTCTTTCCGATTCAAAGAATCAAAAACATATTTTAATCGATTCACGCTTGATTCAACATTTAAATGTATGTTGTATTTACGTCAAAGCAATACAAATGGAAACATACACATAAATGATCATTAAAACATTTTTACAGCAATCATATTTCAGTATAAATGAATGTAGCCGCTGGGACTACATTGTATTTGCACAATTTACCATGTGCACTTGAATCGTTAAGAGTCTTTAAATCTTTTGATTCAATCAGCCTTGATTCCATGCGGGGTTTGATTCAATCACGATTCATGAATAAAAAGATCTAGTGGTGAATCAATTTGGTTTTATTCAAGGAATTTTGATTCAACGATTCAAATCGATTCAGTCAGTCAAATCAATAACCATTCTGCATCACAGGCTAGGCTTGTGCTTCATTCCGGTGGAATTGAATCCGATTCCGGAATCGATTCCGTTTGTACTGGATTCGGACTCGATTCCGTTGACATCTGAGTGTAATAGGAATCAGGTGGAATCAATCTTTTTTTTTTAGAAAACGATGGAATCGGCATCAATGGGTCATTTCAAGCGATTCCTTTTTATTTTCGTTTAAATCGTCCTCACCATGAAATTAAGTTTCTTCAAGGTTATCTATGTCTTAGAGCACGCATAGCTAAAGCAAAGGTTGGTGACGATATGCAACCTAATGAGGGTAAATAGATATGCCCAGTCATTCCGCTTATTTAGGTGGAGAGTGGAGACATACAATAATGTTCCCTTACACCAATTATGTTTTTTGTCCCGAATATTCTCATATGTTTAAATATAAATACATCTATTTCTCCGTGCATCATATTGCAAAACATCATTCATGCATCATAAAGTACAGGTACGTCTATAATAATAATATTGTGTTGTTTGTTTATTATCTTGTTTTTTTTTTTAATTCGTCATTTTTGAACCATCACAATTCATTACAGCACATCTCCGGTTTTCAATGAAATTCATGAAATGATTGAAGTTTTCTATCAAAATAAATATATTGAATATACTTGTTAAATATATTTAATATGGCTATATGGTGATCACCTCTATAATTACTAAACATAACATTATATATCAAATGATGTGTAATATTATAGGGAAAAGATAGATAGTCATATGGGGATGTCACCATAGACAACCCAGTCTTTTAACAGTAGGTAACTATTCAAATTGCCATACCTGAACTGTTGTGCATCAGTTTCTTGATGTCCAACAGATTGGGTGGCACCTGACCGGCTGCTGGCTCTTCTCCTTCACTACACGAGCACCATCCTTGAATCTTGCAGTATAATAATTTTGTATGAATCATGTGCGCATAGACAGAGTATATTACTGGGTAACCCAGAACCCAAATTATTCATAACAGGTATACATAACCAAAAGGTTAAATATGTGACACATACAATATAACTGCTGCATGTTAAGTTGTGATGACAAAAATTTAGATTATCCCTAGTGAAATTTGAGATGGCAAGGTCATGAATTCACACTTGAACCACAGACACAGTGCAAAGAAGATCATCAATAGTCATATAACAGAACATAATGCTACCTGCTATGTGTTATGTCAGATTTAACAGCTAAATAATTTAAACACAAGTTACACAAGAATGTAAGCACCAGATAGAGCAAGGCAAATATACCTCAATGAAACCCCAGATTTTCTAAGCCATGGATGCAGGCATGTCAACCACGTCTAAATGTAGATTATAAAGTGTAACATTAATCTTTACCATATGAAGGCAAATAGAGAGCAACAATTACCATAGCCGTTCTGAATCGGCTGCTGTGCTGTTGTCAGCCGAAGTTAGAGAGCCTGATTCGCTGGAAGATTAAGGACGCCAGACGCATTACCATGTCATACCAGGTGACATCATACTCCTGCTAACAAGTGCCAGCTCTGCTGCTGTGACAAAGTAGGTGCAGTAAAAGTGTTTTGTCAGCAGGCACAGAAATTGGCACATGCGGCAGTGGCACAGCTGAAGGCGGGCTTGTAAACAAAGCAGAGCACTTGTTCCGGGTTGAAAGCAGCAAACACTGCCATGGCTATCACAATCACTTTGCTGTATGATAATTTGTTTGGCCTTTGTGCACATGCACTAGAATATGTCCTTTCAGCAACAAATCTGTGAAGCTCTTTGAAGCAGGATTCCAAAAAATGTTCAGAGCAATTCCTAGGGTCTTTAACCTCTTCCCTTGCTGCATCTCGTCGAATTAATTGCCACCAAAGATCGGCCACTTCGGAATCACGAGGAAGACGGTGGTAGCCACTAGCCAGTCCCCAAATGATTTTAATTACCCTTCTCCGAACTATTGGTACAGCCAGGCACAACACAGTAGGGCATAGCCGGGTAAAAACCGTGAATTGAAAATGGAAGAGATCAAGCTCTACCCGACAACTTAACAGTTAAAAACTTTACAGCGCCTTACGTACCCAGTCTACAGAAGCTAGCGACAAATATGAATAATCCACAATGCATTTCGATTATTTCGTTTACTCTAAGAGCTTTCGTAATACCTGCGCGGCTTTCGCTCCTCGGTAAAGCTACCACATATTTAGATGGAACTAAAAAACTAGTATATAGTAGTGAATCTAGTACTTTTCTAGTATTATCCTAAATAAATCATACTAAAATCCGTTCCACCCGTCCTCTATCCCCCTGTATCTTACCCTCATATACGGCCTTGATCTTACCTAACAATGTTGAAACCAAGGTACTTTAATAGTTGAAACTATATCGCCTTGGTTGAAGCAAACATCTCCGGAAGTATGTCACGACGGTTAGCACCTATTTTGTTTGTGTTGTTCTATTACCGTGGCTAGCACAGCCCCAGTCAATTTGCCTGGCGACACTTCAGCTGTGACGTCACCAATTCTACAGTGAGCCGGCTTTAGCATGTTAGGCTATGGGAAAATAGGTGGTATTTGGGTGGCAATTTCAAGCATTTCTCAAATAGTTCGTTTAGCAGATGATACATAACTGTGATGGCAAAGGCCTTGCCTGTTCATATCTGGGGTCGTTTTGGCAAAATGAAGTCAAATTTGCGCCCAAGAAATTGTTTTATGGAACCCAGCACGCCTTCCAATAGGAGTCACATTCATTATATTGGTTAGTACTTGTGCGAGGAACATGTATAGGCAAATTATAATTAGTTTTATCATTTATGACCTCTTCCTCGAAATTAAAGTGTGATGTGCACGTGCTAACCGTAACCCGAAGAACCCGATGAGTGTTATGTTGCCCTTGAAAAGCCTGATATCATTTGTGTAACCGAGACATGGGTTAGTGAGGGGTATAATAGGGATAGGCTACAGGATTTCGAGTTACAAGGGTATAACATGTCATACTGCAGAGAATCACGGCAGGGGGGCGGAGTGTTTGTATATGTAAATAGCTTGTACTGCACTACTAGAGTTGATGATTCTAGTAAAGTAAAAGAAGTAGAATCAATCTGGCTTGACATTAAAATTGGTACAGGAAACAGAGGAAGGTTGAGGATAGGTGTATTTTACAGACCAGGGAATCTTCCAAGGAACCCCTAAGCTGAAACAGACCAAGATACTTGTAAGGAAATATGTAGAAACATTTGGCCTCAGTGTCTTATTAGCGGAGATTTTAACTTAAGAGGATACAAAGTATAGCAGAGGAAACAAATGAGTGTAGGTTGTATAGGCAAATCTTTGAAGAGGAGCTTTTCATGCATCAGTTTGTAACAGAGCCAACCAGACATTGCTCCATTCTAGACCTTGTATTCTCAGACAACAGTGATCTAGTTAGTGACATAAGTATTTGTGAAGGTCTAGGAACCAGTGATCACAATATGGTTAAATTCAATATCTCATCAGAAATGAGGCCCAAAGATACCTTATTATGGTTCCAAACTTCAGCCGGGCTGATTTTGATGGTATTAGAAATGACCTCGCACAGATCAAATGGAACGTTGAGTTGGCAGGTTTAGATGCATGTGAGGCCTGGAATGTTTTCAAAGCTAGATTAAGCCAAATTCAGAATCGGCATATACCCCTCAGGCACAAACGTAACAGAACCAAGGGCAAACCAGTTTAGCTTACCCCAGAAGTAAGGAGTGCTATACAAGCTAAAAGAAGTGCATTTGGCATTTTGAAGGGATCTTCACTAGATATAAATCAGAAGGCCTACCAGAATGCAAGAAATTCAGTTAAGAAAAAGGTCAGAGCAGCTAAAAGGACAAAGGAACTTGATTTAGCTAGACATTGTAATGCAGATAGTAAGAAGTTCTTCAGTTTTTATAAGTTCAGTACAGTTTCCAAAAATATAGGTCCATTTAAGGTAGATGATGTGTTAGTTAGCAAGGACAGTGAAATGGTTGAAGTGCTTAATGATCAGTTTCAATCTGTCTTTACTATCGAGGACCAGAGTAGTATTGCAGCACTTCAGCCTGAGCCAGAGACAGAGGAGACTATAGGAGAGCTAGGTGGCATAAGTAGTGAACTTGTTCTAGA
Organism: Chirona hameri; assembly: GCA_036785665.1. Lineage (NCBI taxonomy): Eukaryota > Metazoa > Arthropoda > Thecostraca > Balanomorpha > Balanidae > Chirona > Chirona hameri. The sequence continues at coordinate 35,199 of JAXIVJ010007108.1, forward strand.
ATATCTAAAGAAAGTAAGGCCTAACAAGGCAGAAGGACCTGATGAAATCCATGCTAGACTTGTAAGAGAATCTGAAAGGGAGTTGTCGGTTCCATTAGCCATATTTTCTAAATCACTCGCAGATAGTAAAATTCCACTTGATTGGAAAAGAGCAAATGTTGTTCCTATTCATAAAAAGGGAGATAGAAGTAAAGAGGAAAACTATAGACCGGTTAGTCTGACCTCATTAGTCTGCAAGGTGCTTGAATCAATCATCAAAGATAAGATTGTTGAATTCTTGGAGCAAAATGAACTCATCAAGGATACACAGCATGGCTTTAGGAAGGGCCGTTCTTGTTTAACTAATCTTCTGGAGTTTTTGGATGTTGCAACAGATAGCTTTGATCAGGGTAAACAGCTAGATGTAGCTTTTCTTGATTTCAGTAAAGCATTTGACAAAGTCCCCCATACAAGACTGGGGTTGCAACTTAAAATTCATGGGATCAGGGGCAAGATTCTGGATTGGATAGAAACATGGCTTTCAGGACGCCAGCAAAGGGTTATATTGAATGGGTGCCAATCACAATGGAAGGAGGTTCTCAGTGGGGTTCCATATGGCTCAGTCCTGGGCCCATTGCTTTTTATAATATTTGTGAATGCAATTGAGAACAGTATAGACAGCAAAGTCTTGAAATTTGCAGACGATCTAAAAGTTGTCAGGATTATTAGAGGAAAACATGATCAGGATGTTTTTCAATCAGATCTGGACAAGCTAGTTGAGTGGTCTGAAGCATGGCAGATGAAATTCAATTTGAGTAAATGTAAGATTATGCACGCTGGACGGGTTAGCAGTAAACATAGGTATGAAATGGGTGGGCAGAAAATGGAGCAGATTGAAAAGGAAAGAGATTTAGGTGTCGTGGTAAACAATAGACTATCAGCGTCAGACCAGGTTGTAGAAGCTAGGAAAAAGGCACTTAGAATGCTAGGGGCCATTAACAGAAATGTTTCCTACAAGAGTGAAAAGGTAATAACAAAACTGTATTGTGCATACGTTCGACCACATTTGGAGTATTGTGTACAAGCCTGGTCTCCAACATATGAGAAAGATTGCTGGTTGTTAGAAAGAGTTCAAAAAAGGGCAACAAAAATGGTTAATTGTCTTGGTAGTTTACCTTATGAAGATAGATTAAAGAAATTGGGTATGTTTTCACTTAGATATAGAAGGCTAAGAGGAGATCTAATTGAAGTCTTCAAATTTGTAAATAGAAATGGGGTGGGGTGCAACCTCGGATGGGCCCAAGAGGCTCTTTGTTGCACTTTTCTTTTATGTCTTCTATGTCTTTATGTCCCGCTCCCCCGCTCGCTGACTCCGACCGTCCGCCGGCCAGACCTATTGTTATATTACCCCAAGGCCCTATAACAACTATTACCCTGGGCCAGACGGGGCACGCCCGCGGCGGCGGTCCGCAGCCGGCAGAGGCGCGCCCAGGCGGCGCACCCGTGTGGTGCACCGAACACAATCCACACCATCACCACAGAAGTATAATAGTACCAAAAAACGTTATATTAATACTTCGGTCACAGATATTCATCAGAAATTATTCAACTTATAAATTATACATTACCAAAACAACAAACATGGTACATTGTTGTTTTGGTAATGTATAATTTCTGATGAAGATCTGTGATCGAAATATTAATATAACGTTTTTTGGTACTATTAATATACTTTAATTTCGAGGAAGAGGTCATAAATGAGGTCACAAATGGGGTTTCAGCTTATCTGACGGTAATAAGCGTCAGATTTCATCTTTATTGACGGTGCGTCAATACCGCCAATCAGCGCACCCGTGGAAGCGGAGGTGTCATGCAGGCTTTTGTTACCATGGCAACCACCGCGACTCAACTAATTCAACATCTGGCAAACATGGTTGATTTCTTAGTATGAACTATAATGTTTGAAATATGAAATGTCGGCGTCACTATTTGAAACAATTCCAATCAATTGAAAATTTAGTTTTGTGTTATTTCACGTCTATAAAGTTGGCAACAAATTCAAATTCAAATTCGAGATCGATATTCGATCGATATTTGGCTGGGCGGACCCCTCAGAATTACTTGAAAATCTCATCAATGATAGTGTGCTCGTGTCATTACAAAAAGGTCAAAAGCTAAGCTCGGCAAGCCCTAAAAAGAAAGTTGTAGCGGGTCAGAGGTCAAGGTCATTTAGGGTAGACCCCTTTGATTTTCTTCAAATTTTGCACACTAATAGATCTTGACGTCCAAAATACGATAAGCATAACATCTAAGTTCGGCAAGCGCTATCAGCTGAGCTAGATTAGGTCAAAAGTTAGGGTCATTTGGGGCGGACCCCTTTGATTTGCATGAAATTGTGCCCACTTATAGATCTTGACGTCCTGAATACGATGAGCATAAAATATAGGCTCGGTAAGCGCTATCAGCTGAGTGAGAGTAGGTCAAAGGTCAGGGTCATTTGTGGTCAGCCACGGCGGACACGTTAGATCAAGCTGCAAATCATCATACGGGTAGATCTCGACGCGCTGATTACGAAAATCATAACAGATAAGATGTGCATCAAATCGTTTTTGAGTTATACCAATTTCAAAATTTCAAAAATGTTGGGTGACACCATAGATCACGCTGAAAATCACCACACGGCACACAGATAGACGACGCGTTGACGCGTTGATTACGAAAATCATAATAGCTTGAGGTACATTTAACTCTTTTTTAGTTATACCAACTTAAAGGGAATAGGTCACCTTGAAAAATGTCTTAAAAATTGGCTATACGGAGTATATTGGGCTGAAAATCACGAATATGACATTTGTTTGGACGATAGATGGATATCCGTTGAGAAATGGACATGTTTCTCTTTTCTCCTTCATGGCCATAACAAAACTTCAGGACAATGTATGACGTCATGCATATGGTATTGGTAGCTTGGATATGGAAGCAATTGCATACAATAACGGCAAGCATTTCCATGAAACAAACACATGAAATACCTGGTCTGTGTAAAAATCAGATTCATGATCAATGATGTATAAGGTCAACAAGAACAAGAACTTACCAGAAAATCGTCGCGTTCAACTCAGGGTCGCCCCGTTTCTATATTGGGATTTGCACCTTCTTACAATACAATTTCGCAAGCTCGGAATTCTGGCTTCTGATCCCGGCAATGCATCCAGTCACTGAACCAACTCGGTGGTAAGAACAGACCTTGGTAATAACAACCTATATTACTTCTGTACTATTTAAAAGTTACTAATGACCACGGCCAAAGTCTGTATAAGTACCACGGCTAATTTGCGACAGAATCTGCGTATGACGCAATTCTGACGTCAGCGGGTATGACGTCATACCTCTGGCGAGCGTTCATTCCCCGATTGTGGCCCGGAAGAGCGGGAATGAAAACGGGCCCACTAGTCCTGTGTCGAAATTACTTAACGTAGAGAGGTAATTCTTTCACCACAAACCATTTTTAGATCTGCTCTACAAATCTGCTATCTCAGTCCAAAACCCCATGTTAAAGGTGAACTATTCCCTTTAAAAATTTCAAAAAAATTGGGTGACACCATAGATCACGCTGAACATCACCATACACATAGATATCGCCGCGCTGATTACGAAAATCATAATAGCTAAGAGGCACATCAAACCATGTTTGAGTTATACCAATTTCAAAATTGCAAACAAATTTTGGTGACACCATAGATTACGCTGAAAATCACCATACAGATAGATCTTAAAGCGCTCATTACGAAAATCATAATATCTAAGTGGTACACTTAAAGGGAAATAATGACCTTTTGATTTTGTTAGCAACAATTTCTTAGGCTCCCGTTATATTTTTAAAATTATTTAATTTAAATTTAAGAATTAAATAAAATTATTCCCAAATTCAAAGTTGTAAGTTTGGAAGAAATACAAAACAAGTACCTTGTGTACATCATGAAGGTCATTGACAAATTCGTCCTTCCCTACCATTGTTAACATCGAGTGCGGCATTTGTGGAGCCTCTGTGACATTTCCGATCAAACTGAGCGCTGCTCGGACACCCGCTAGTAGCGCTTTCGTTCTCCATGGCAACCAGGCGTCAGCCAATCAAAAGCCAGAAAGGGAATACGTTCTGGCTTTTCATTGGCTCACGCCTGGTTGCCATGGAGAACGAAAACGCTACTAGCGTGCGTTCGAGCAGCGCTCTGATCCGTGAAGCAATCCGTGAAGCATCCGTGATGCGTGACTGACTATCAGTATAAGTCATGAATAACAACAACATGCAAACTATACCAACTCGAATAAAATAAGAGCGGAATGAATTGAACCCCAGGCAAGCTAGTATTCGCAAAGCACTCGGCACTGCGCCACAATGGCAAAAGGTGAGGGAAATGCATATTGGATACAATATTATTACGTCACAAGTTTCTGAAGTGTCAACTACTATGAAATACAGTGATAAAATACCTTTAATAATGATTAACAAGAAAATTCAAACTTAAAAACAATCATTTGAATAAGTCTTTAATTAGCTTTCAACTCGAAATCAGATATATTTTGCAATGCTACACAAGAATGGCACCAATGACGTCATTAACAAAGCCTGCTACGGGACTTGGGTATACTAATCAGGAACAACTCGCCAAGTGCGCCGAGATGGTTAAGTGCGCCGAGAAGCATGACAATGACTTTGTAAACAAATCGCCGACGCTAAATAGGTCGCCGTCGATGTGCATCGATGAGCTGATTTAATTGCCAGTTTTGTGTTATTGTTCGTTAGTTTTTTTGGGAAAAATTATTATTTTTCATGATAAAATAAAGCATAGTGTTATATACAGCCACAGACAAACTATACACAACTCCTAATGTTGAAAACAAATGAATCGAATTGCAAAAATTGAGGGTCGCAACCACTAACTATGCCGCGTTGATGTGCATCGATGAGCTTCCGATTTTATTGCCACTTTTTCCAATCGCTGTTAGTTTTAGAAGATCGCCGGGCATATAATCACAACAAGCAGAACGCACAATATATTTTCCACTCCATTGCGTAAAAAAATAATACGGGAAAAGCCCGCAGTTTGATGAGGACCAAAAGTACTTGACAAAAGGTCAGAAATAGTGCAAGTACCGGTCGTTAAAAGTGTGGAACGCTTATCAACTTTAACTTGAAATATATTTCGGTAGGAAAGTTTTCATGCAAAATGTGATGAATTTACAATATATTTTGATCTCGTCTGGCGATTTCAAGTGCTAGCTCCATTTTAGTGGAAAAAGGTCATTATTTCCCTTTAACCGTTTTTCAGTTATACATGTTAACAACGAAACTAAGACAAAATATTTACACCATAGATCACGTTGCAAGTCATCACACAAATATATCTTGTCGCGCTGATTATTGAAAATCATAATAGCTAAGAACTGCATCGAACCGTTATTGAGTTATACCCATTTCAAAATTTGCTTAATCAGTGCGTCGAGATCTATCTGTATGGTGATTTTAGCGTGATATATGGTGTCAATATATTGTCTTGGTTTTGTTGTTGACACATGTATAACTCAAAAACGGTTAAGTGTACCTCCTAGGTATGGTGATTTTTCGACTCAGCTTGTCAAAATGTATTTGTTTGCACATTTTCAACGTGATCTTTGGTGTAAATAAAAACTAAAATATGAAACTGGAGTTTTAAATAAAAAGTTTCGAAATTTTGAAATCAGTATAACTCAAAAACGGTTTGATGTACCTCTTAGATATTATGATTTTCATAATCAGGGCGTCGAGATGATATTTTTGATGATATTTTGTATGATACTGTTTGATATTTTTTTTTAGCGCGATCTATGGTGTCAATATTTTGTCTTAGTTTTGTTAACATGTATAACTCAAAAACGGTTAAGTGTACCTATTAGATATGTCGATTTTTGAACTCAGCTTTTCGAAATGTATTTGCGTGCACGTTTTCAACGTGATCTATGGTGTACATAAAACTAAAATATGAAACTGGAGTTTTAAATAAAAAATGTAGAAATTTTGAAATTAGTATAACTAAAAAACGGTTTAATGTACCTCTTCGCTATAACATTTCTCACAATCAGCACGTAGAGTCTATCTGTATGATGATTTTCATCGTGATCTATGGTGCCAATATTTTGTCTTAGTTTGGTTATTAACATGTATAACTCATAAACGGTTAAGTGTAGGTACCTCTTATATATATATTTTTTTTTACCAAGCTTGCCAAAATGTATTTATGTGCACGTTTTCAACGTGATCTATGGTGTAAATAAAAACTTAAATATGAAACTAGAGTTTTAAAAATAAAAAAAGGAATTTTGAAATTATTATAACTGAAAAACGGTTTAATGTACTTCTTAGCTATTATGATTTTCATAATCAGCGCGTCGAGATCTCTTTGTATGGTGATTTTCAGGTTGATGTATTGTGTCAATATTTTGTCCTAGTTTGTTTGTTAACATGTATAACTCAGAAACAGTTAAGTGTGCCTCTTAGATATTTTGATTTGTGAACTCAGATTGTCAAAATGTATTTGTGCGCACGTTTTCAACGTGATCTATGGTGTAAATAAAAACTAAAATATGAAACTGGTGTTTTAAATAAAAAGTTTCGAAATTTTGAAATTGGTATAACTAAAAAACAGTTAATGTACTTCTTAGCTATTATTATTTTCATAATCAGCGCGTCGAGATCTATCTGTATGATAATTTTCAGCGTGATATGGTGTCAATATTTTGTCTTAGTTTGGTTAACATGTATAACTCCAAAACGGTTAAGTGTACCTTTTAGATATGGTGATTTGTTGACTCAACTTGTCAAAATTTATTTGTGTGCACGTTTTCAACGTAATCTATGGTGTAAAGAAAAACTAAAATATGAAACTGGAGTTTTAAATAAAAAGTTTCGAAGTTTTGAAATGGGTATAACTTAAAAACGGTTTAGTGTACCTCTTAGCTATTATGATTTTCGTAATCAGCGCGTCGATATCTATGTGTATAGTGATTTTGAGCGTGATCTATGATGTCACCCTAAATTTTCGAAATTTTGAAATTAGTATAACTCAAAAACGGTTTGATGTACCTCTTATATATTATGATTTTCGTAATCAGCGCTTCGAGATCTATTTGTATCGTGATTTTCAGCGTCATGTATGGTGTCACCCAAAATTTCTCGAAGTTTTGAATTTGGTATAACTCAAAAAGGTTTAATGTACCTCTTAGCTATTATAATTTTCGTAATCAGCGCGTTGAGATCTATTTGTGTGGTGCTTTTCAGCGTGATCTATGTTGTCTCCCAAAATTTCATGAAAATTTTGACATTGGTATAACTCAAAAACGGTTCAATGTACCTCTTAGCTATTATGATTTTCGTAATCAGCGCGTCAAGATCTATCTGTATGGTGATTTTTAGCGTGATCTATGGTGTCAACGAAAACGAAAATATCAAACTGCAGTTTTACATTAATATGAAACTAGTTTGACGCCGGTGGTAAAAAGATCCCGAACGGCCAGTGGGCCACCGTAAAACAAAACAAAACGGAGTACTTATATCAATAAACGTGTAAAAAACGTGTTACGTATTCTAAGTACCGTGTGTTACGGTATCAGTGGCGGGGACGAATGACGGTGATAAAAGGGAAGATACGGACAAAATAGAAGGTAAGAGAGGAGATACCAGCAAAATCAGGTCTACAAAAGCGGGTGACAACTCAGAAATACCTCGCAATAAAGGTCGCCCACGGAAAACCAGCAGGTAAAACAGGAGCTACAACTCTACTACCAGGGCGAGAATGAGAGATGCTCTGAGGAGGGAAAAGGCACATAAACTTCCACTGTTCATCGTGACGGGCAGTCCCCTGGGGATCTTCCTGATGCTGAGAGGGAGGATGGGGCAAGCCGAAGCCAGTATGCGGCTCAAATTAAGCCGCATGCTGGCTTCGGCTGTTAGGTTAGACACTACAATTATTGCGGCTATCACACCTGAGGCAGTGGGGGAGGTAAAGCACACCTCAGGATGTCAATGTCAAGATGACACACTCAGCCACTGGTGCTCACGCATCACAGTGTCCCAAAATTTCATTTTTGCTTGGTTGTCAGAGTGGAGAATTTGAGGTAACGGTAGGGCTGGCGTCACCGTCCGGGGCTGGCGTCACCCTCGTGGCCGGGCAATCAAATCAAGGTTCAGGTTGCTATCACCGTTGTTGGTCTGGAGTCAAGGGGAAGCTTAATGACGTCACCAGATACGAGCAAATCTTAGGCCGCCCCGATGTAATAGCTACGAGCGGTAGGCCGAACCGATCGGAATTAATTAAACTTACTAACCTAATCTAACCTAACCTAACCCCGCCATTAGGTCCGATCGGGTCGGCCTACAGCTTGTAGCCATTAAGTCTGATTGGGTCGGCCTACAGCTCGTAGTCATTAAGTCCGATCGGGTCGGCCTACAGCTCGTAGCCATTAAGTCCGATCGGGTCGGCCTACAGCTCGTAGCCATTCAATCTGATCGCAACAAAACCTACTGCTCGTAGCCATTAACCCGCGCACTGCAGGGGGGTTGATTTCCGCCCCCCTCAGGTTTTTCAAAGATAGCGAAAAAACGGCGGCGCGCAGCGCCGCCGGGTTTTCGCACACCTGTCAGGACATCAATTGCGCACACTTTGAAAAAAGGAATAACCTAGGGTCATCTCAGGTCAGGTCACCAGACCAGGTCAAGTGACCCCACCTCCAAAAAATGTTTGCAGTTTTGCCAAAGCCAGACTTTTTCACCGATCAGTTTGAAACTTACAGGATGTCATGAGGGCATACGTACTTACAATTCAAATATCTCGGAATTTTGGTATCGGTGACCTAAGGTGTCAGGTCAATTTCGCAACCTCCCCATAATAAGTCAATGGGGAAATATACAAATGCTAAGGATATGCATGATATTAGTCCAATTACTTCTGGATCATGTTATTATAGGACATTCTTGATGATCCAAGTGTAAGTTTTGTTCAGTGACCCCTATTGTGTCATTTAAGGTCATGCGAGGTCACCATCACTTTTTGTGTCAATAACTCCCGACATAATGAAGATATAGAAGTAAAACAGACATCAATGTGTTTGTCTCGTCAAGACACGTCTTCCCATATGCAACATGGCCTACTTGGGTCACCACTTGACCTTGACCTGAGGTCAAACTTTTAAGTTAACTTAACAAGATCACCATGTATATCATTCAAAGCGCCTTGACAAGATAAACACAACGACGTAAACAGTTTTCCGGTATCTTAACATAAAAAGGTAATAGCGAAAAACGATTTAGCAAAAAAACGTCATTTTTTTTCTTCTTTGACATCTGGAGCCTCAAATATTGACCTTAGATCAAATTTGAGGACACCTTAGCGATTGCAAATTTCACTGGCTGGAGTTTGTTTTTTTCCGTTTGTTTTAACTAGCATAGTTTCTGAGATATCTGGGAATTACTGGAGCGATGTCCTAAAACAGGAAAAAAAAACTGGAAAATTTGACCTTTGGTGACCTCTGGTGACCTCAAGTTTGGCCTGACCTAAAACAATACTGAAATACTTTCGATAGAACATGTATCAAGCTATCAAAAGCCGTTTTCCACTTCTCGCTACGTAGCGTAGTTTTCGAGATCTCAGGGGGGGGGGGGGGGGGCGGAAACCAACCCCCCTGCAGTTGGTGTTCGGCGCAAAGCCCCTGCAGTGCGCGGGTTAAGTCCGATCAGGTCCGCCTAAGATTCGCTCGTAGCCAGAATCTGGAGATGTCATTAAGCTTCCCC
>JAXIVJ010007109.1:0-62558 GCA_036785665.1 Chirona hameri
CGGGGACGCTCTGTGTTTCCTGTGTGACTCACCTGTCACTGACGGCCTGGTGCCCCCCTCACTACCCCCCCCCCGCTGTCATCACCAGGCCGGGCGACGCTCTGTGTTTCCTGTGTGACTCACCTGTCACTGACGGCCTGGTGCCCCCCTCACTACCCCCCCCTGTCATCACCAGGCCGGGCGACGCTCTGTGTTTCCTGTGTGACTCACCTGTCACTGACGGTCTGGTGCCCCCTCACTACCCCCCCCCTGTCATCACCAGGCCGGGCGACGCTCTGTGTTTCCTGTGTGACTCACCTGTCACTGACGGCTGGTGCCCCCCTCACTACCCCCCCCCCTGTCATCACCAGGCCGGGCGACGCTCTGTGTTTCCTGTGTGACTCACCTGTCACTGACGGCTGGTGCCCCCCTCACTACCCCCCCTGTCATCACCAGGCCGGGCGACGCTCTGTGTTTCCTGTGTGACTCACCTGTCACTGACGGTCTGGTGCCCCCCTCACTACCCCCCCTGTCATCACCAGGCCGGGCGACGCTCTGTGTTTCCTGTGTGATTCACCTGTCATTGACGGCCTGGTGCCCCCCTCACTACCCCCCCCGCTGTCATCACCAGGCCGGGCGACGCTCTGTGTTTCCTGTGTGACTCACCTGTCACTGACGGTCTGGTGCCCCCTCACTACCCCCCCTGTCATCACCAGGCCGGGCGACGCTCTGTGTTTCCTGTGTGACTCACCTGTCACTGACGGTCTGGTGCCCCCCTCACTACCCCCCCCCTGTCATCACCAGGCCGGGTGACGCTCTGTGTTTCCTGTGTGACTCACCTGTCACTGACGGTCTGGTGCCCCCCTCACTACCCCCCCCCCCTGTCATCACCAGGCCGGGCGACGCTCTGTGTTTCCTGTGTGACTCACCTGTCACTGACGGTCTGGTGCCCCCCTCACTACCCCCCCCTGTCATCACCAGGCCGGGCGACGCTCTGTGTTTCCTGTGTGACTCACCTGTCACTGACGGCCTGGTGCCCCCCTCACTACCCCCCCCTGTCATCACCAGGCCGGGCGACGCTCTGTGTTTCCTGTGTGACTCACCTGTCACTGACGGTCTGGTGCCCCCCTCACTACCCCCCCCTGTCATCACCAGACCGGGCGACGCTCTGTGTTTCCTGTGTGACTCACCTGTCACTGACGGCCTGGTGCCCCCTCACTACCCCCTTGTCATCACCAGGCCGGGCGACGCTCTGTGTTTCCTGTGTGACTCACCTGTCACTGACGGCCTGGTGCCCCCTCACTACCCCCTCCTGTCATCACCAGGCCGGGCGACGCGCTGTGTTTCCTGTGTGACTCACCTGTCACTGACGGTCTGGTGCCCCCTCACTACCCCCTCCTGTCATCACCAGGCCGGGCGACGCGCTGTGTTTCCTGTGTGACTCACCTGTCACTGACGGTCTGGTGCCCCCCTCACTACCCCCCCTGTCATCACCAGGCCGGGCGACGCTCTGTGTTTCCTGTGTGACTCACCTGTCACTGACGGTCTGGTGCCCCCCTCACTACCCCCCCCCCTGTCATCACCAGGCCGGGCGACGCTCTGTGTTTCCTGTGTGACTCACCTGTCACTGACGGTCTGGTGCCCCTCACTACCCCCCCCCTGTCATCACCAGGCCGGGCGACGCTCTGTGTTTCCTGTGTGACTCACCTGTCACTGACGGTCTGTGCCCCCCTCACTACCCCCCTGTCATCACCAGGCCGGGCGACGCTCTGTGTTTCCTGTGTGACTCACCTGTCACTGACGGTCTGGTGCCCCCCTCACTACCCCCCCCCCCCCGCTGTCATCACCAGGCCGGGCGACGCTCTGTGTTTCCTGTGTGACTCACCTGTCACTGACGGTCTGGTGCCCCCCTCTACTACCCCCCTGTCATCACCAGCCGGGCGACGCTCTGTGTTTCCTGTGTGACTCACCTGCCACTGATGGTCTGGTGCCCCCCTCACTACCCCCCCCTGTCATCACCAGGCCGGGCGACGCTCTGTGTTTCCTGTGTGACTCACCTGTCACTGACGGTCTGGTGCCCCCCTCACTACCCCCCCTGTCATCACCAGGCCGGGCGACGCTCTGTGTTTCCTGTGTGACTCACCTGTCACTGACGGTCTGGTGCCCCCCTCACTACCCCCCTGTCATCACCAGGCCGGGCGACGCTCTGTGTTTCCTGTGTGACTCACCTGTCACTGACGGTCTGGTGCCCCCCTCACTACCCCCCCTGTCATCACCAGGCCGGGCGACGCTCTGTGTTTCCTGTGTGACTCACCTGTCACTGACGGCCTGGTGCCCCCCTCACTACCCCCCCTGTCATCACCAGGCCGGGCGACGCTCTGTGTTTCCTGTGTGACTCACCTGTCACTGACGGCCTGGTGCCCCCCTCACTACCCCCCTGTCATCACCAGGCCGGGGCGACGCTCTGTGTTTCCTGCGTGACTCACCTGTCACTGACGGTCTGGTGCCCCCTCACTACCCCCCCCTGTCATCACCAGGCCGGGCGACGCTCTGTGTTTCCTGTGTGACTCACCTGTCACTGACGGTCTGGTGCCCCCCTCACTACCCCCCCTGTCATCACCAGGCCGGGCGACGCTCTGTGTTTTCCTGTGTGACTCACCTGTCACTGACGGTCTGGTGCCCCCCTCACTACCCCCTCCTGTCATCACCAGGCCGGGCGACGCTCTGTGTTTCCTGTGTGACTCACCTGTCACTGACGGTCTGGTGCCCCCTCACTACCCCCCCCCCCCCCGCTGTCATCACCAGGCCGGGCGACGCTCTGTGTTTCCTGTGTGACTCACCTGTCACTGACGGCCTGGTGCCCCCTCACTACCCCCCCTGTCATCACCAGGCCGGGCGACGCTCTGTGTTTCCTGTGTGACTCACCTGTCACTGACGGTCTGGTGCCCCCCTCACTACCCCCTGTCATCACCAGCCGGGCGACGCTCTGTGTTTCCTGTGTGACTCACCTGTCACTGACGGCCTGGTGCCCCCCTCACTACCCCCCTGTCATCACCAGGCCGGGCGACGCTCTGTGTTTCCTGTGTGACTCACCTGTCACTGACGGTCTGGTGCCCCCCTCACTACCCCCCCGCTGTCATCACCAGGCCGGGCGACGCTCTGTGTTTCCTGTGTGACTCACCTGTCACTGACGGTCTGGTGCCCCCCTCACTACCCCCTCCTGTCATCACCAGGCCGGGCGACGCTCTGTGTTTCCTGTGTGACTCACCTGTCACTGACGGCCTGGTGCCCCCTCACTACCCCCCCCGCTGTCATCACCAGGCCGGGCGACGCTCTGTGTTTCCTGTGTGACTCACCTGTCACTGACGGTCTGGTGCCCCCTCACTACCCCCCTGTCATCACCAGGCCGGGCGACGCTCTGTGTTTCCTGTGTGACTCACCTGTCACTGACGGTCTGGTGCCCCCTCACTACCCCCCCCCCCCCCCCTGTCATCACCAGGCCGGGCGACGCTCTGTGTTTCCTGTGTGACTCACCTGTCACTGACGGTCTGGTGCCCCCTCACTACCCCCCCCCCTGTCATCACCAGGCCGGGCGACGCTCTGTGTTTCCTGTGTGACTCACCTGTCACTGACGGCCTGGTGCCCCCTCACTACCCCCCGCTGTCATCACCAGGCCGGGCGACGCTCTGTGTTTCTGTGTGACTCACCTGTCACTGACGGTCTGGTGCCCCCTCACTACCCCCCCCCCCTGTCATCACCAGGCCGGGCGACGCTCTGTGTTTCCTGTGTGACTCACCTGTCACTGACGGTCTGGTGCCCCCCTCACTACCCCCCTGTCATCACCAGGCCGGGCGACGCTCTGTGTTTCCTGTGTGACTCACCTGTCACTGACGGTCTGGTGCCCCCTCACTACCCCCCCCCGCTGTCATCACCAGGCCGGGCGACGCTCTGTGTTTCCTGTGTGACTCACCTGTCACTGACGGCCTGGTGCCCCCCTCACTACCCCCCCTGTCATCACCAGGCCGGGCGACGCTCTGTGTTTCCTGTGTGACTCACCTGTCACTGACGGCCTGGTGCCCCCTCACTACCCCCCCTGTCATCACCAGGCCGGGCGACGCTCTGTGTTTCCTGTGTGACTCACCTGTCACTGACGTCTGGTGCCCCCCTCACTACCCCCCCCTGTCATCACCAGGCCGGGCGACGCTCTGTGTTTCCTGTGTGACTCACCTGTCACTGACGGTCTGGTGCCCCCCTCACTACCCCCCCTGTCATCACCAGGCCGGGCGACGCTCTGTGTTTCCTGTGTGACTCACCTGTCACTGACGGTCTGGTGCCCCCCTCACTACCCCCCTGTCATCACCAGGCCGGGCGACGCTCTGTGTTTCCTGTGTGACTCACCTGTCACTGACGGTCTGGTGCCCCCCTCACTACCCCCCCCCGCTGTCATCACCAGCCGGGCGACGCTCTGTGTTTCCTGTGTGACTCACCTGTCACTGACGGCCTGGTGCCCCCCTCACTACCCCCCTGTCATCACCAGGCCGGGCGACGCTCTGTGTTTCCTGTGTGACTCACCTGTCACTGACGGCCTGGTGCCCCCTCACTACCCCCCTGTCATCACCAGGCCGGGCGACGCTCTGTGTTTCCTGTGTGACTCACCTGTCACTGACGGTCTGGTGCCCCCCTCACTACCCCCCCTGTCATCACCAGGCCGGGCGACGCTCTGTGTTTCCTGTGTGACTCACCTGTCACTGACGGTCTGGTGCCCCCCTCACTACCCCCCCCCGCTGTCATCACCAGGCCGGGCGACGCTCTGTGTTTCCTGTGTGACTCACCTGTCACTGACGGTCTGGTGCCCCCCTCACTACCCCCTCCTGTCATCACCAGCCGGGCGACGCTCTGTGTTTCCTGTGTGACTCACCTGTCACTGACGGCCTGGTGCCCCCCTCACTACCCCCCCCTGTCATCACCAGGCTGGGCGACGCTCTGTGTTTCCTGTGTGACTCACCTGTCACTGACGGCCTGGTGCCCCCCTCACTACCCCCCCCCGCTGTCATCACCAGCCGGGCGACGCTCTGTGTTTCCTGTGTGACTCACCTGTCACTGACGGTCTGGTGCCCCCCCTCACTACCCCCCCGCTGTCATCACCAGGCCGGCGACGCTCTGTGTTTCCTGTGTGACTCACCTGTCACTGACGCCTGGTGCCCCCCTCACTACCCCCCCTGTCATCACCAGGCGGGCGACGCTCTGTGTTTCCTGTGTGACTCACCTGTCACTGACGGTCTGGTGCCCCCCTCACTACCCCCCCTGTCATCACCAGGCCGGGCGACGCTCTGTGTTTCCTGTTGTGACTCACCTGTCACTGACGGCCTGGTGCCCCCTCACTACCCCCCCCCTGTCATCACCAGGCCGGGCGACGCTCTGTGTTTCCTGTGTGACTCACCTGTCACTGACGGTCTGGTGCCCCCCTCACTACCCCCCCCCCTGTCATCACCAGGCCGGGCGACGCTCTGTGTTTCCTGTGTGACTCACCTGTCACTGACGGTCTGGTGCCCCCCTCACTACCCCCCCCCGCTGTCATCACCAGGCCGGGCGACGCTCTGTGTTTCCTGTGTGACTCACCTGTCACTGACGGTCTGGTGCCCCCCTCACTACCCCCCCTGTCATCACCAGACCGGGCGACGCTCTGTGTTTCCTGTGTGACTCACCTGTCACTGACGGTCTGGTGCCCCCCTCACTACCCCCTCCTGTCATCACCAGGCCGGGCGACGCTCTGTGTTTCCTGTGTGACTCACCTGTCACTGACGGTCTGTGCCCCTCACTACCCCCCCCCCTGTCATCACCAGGCCGGGCGACGCTCTGTGTTTCCTGTGTGACTCACCTGTCACTGACGGTCTGGTGCCCCCCTCACTACCCCCCCCGCTGTCATCACCAGGCCGGGCGACGCTCTGTGTTTCCTGTGTGACTCACCTGTCACTGACGGTCTGGTGCCCCCTCACTACCCCCCCTGTCATCACCAGGCCGGGCGACGCTCTGTGTTTCCTGTGTGACTCACCTGTCACTGACGGTCTGGTGCCCCCCTCACTACCCCCTCCTGTCATCACCAGGCCGGGCGACGCTCTGTGTTTCCTGTGTGACTCACCTGTCACTGACGGTCTGGTGCCCCCCTCACTACCCCCCCCTGTCATCACCAGGCCGGGCGACGCTCTGTGTTTCCTGTGTGACTCACCTGTCACTGACGGTCTGGTGCCCCCCTCACTACCCCCCCCGCTGTCATCACCAGGCCGGACGACGCTCTGTGTTTCCTGTGTGACTCACCTGTCACTGACGTCTGGTGCCCCCTCACTACCCCCCCCCCCTGTCATCACCAGACCGGGCGACGCTCTGTGTTTCCTGTGTGACTCACCTGTCACTGACGGTCTGGTGCCCCCCTCACTACCCCCCCCCGCTGTCATCACCAGGCCGGGCGACGCTCTGTGTTTCCTGTGTGACTCACCTGTCACTGACGGTCTGGTGCCCCCCTCACTACCCCCCCTGTCATCACCAGGCCGGGCGACGCTCTGTGTTTCCTGTGTGACTCACCTGTCACTGACGGTCTGGTGCCCCCCTCACTACCCCCCCTGTCATCACCAGGCCGGGCGACGCTCTGTGTTTCCTGTGTGACTCACCTGTCACTGACGGTCTGGTGCCCCCCTCACTACCCCCCCCCCCCGCTGTCATCACCAGGCCGGGGCGACGCTCTGTGTTTCCTGTGTGACTCACCTGTCACTGACGGTCTGGTGCCCCCCTCACTACCCCCCCCTGTCATCACCAGGCCGGGCGACGCTCTGTGTTTCCTGTGTGACTCACCTGTCACTGACGGTCTGGTGCCCCCCTCACTACCCCCCCTGTCATCACCAGCCGGGCGACGCTCTGTGTTTCCTGTGTGACTCACCTGTCACTGACGGTCTGGTGCCCCCCTCACTACCCCCCCCCCCCCCTGTCATCACCAGGCCGGGCGACGCTCTGTGTTTCCTGTGTGACTCACCTGTCACTGACGGTCTGGTGCCCCCCTCACTACCCCCCCCCCGCTGTCATCACCAGGCCGGGCGACGCTCTGTGTTTCCTGTGTGACTCACCTGTCACTGACGGTCTGGTGCCCCCTCACTACCCCCCTGTCATCACCAGGCCGGGCGACGCTCTGTGTTTCCTGTGTGACTCACCTGTCACTGACGGTCTGGTGCCCCCTCACTACCCCCCTGTCATCACCAGGCCGGGCGACGCTCTGTGTTTCCTGTGTGACTCACCTGTCACTGACGGTCTGGTGCCCCCCTCACTACCCCCCCTGTCATCACCAGGCCGGGCGACGCTCTGTGTTTCCTGTGTGACTCACCTGTCACTGACGGCCTGGTGCCCCCCTCACTACCCCCCCTGTCATCACCAGGCCGGGCGACGCTCTGTGTTTCCTGTGTGACTCACCTGTCACTGACGGTCTGGTGCCCCCCTCACTACCCCCCCCCCCCGCTGTCATCACCAGGCCGGGCGACGCTCTGTGTTTCCTGTGTGACTCACCTGTCACTGACGGTCTGGTGCCCCCCTCACTACCCCCCTGTCATCACCAGGCCGGGCGACGCTCTGTGTTTCCTGTGTGACTCACCTGTCACTGACGGCCTGGTGCCCCTCACTACCCCCCCCCCTGTCATCACCAGGCCGGGCGACGCTCTGTGTTTCCTGTGTGACTCACCTGTCACTGACGGTCTGGTGCCCCCTCACTACCCCCCCCCTGTCATCACCAGGCCGGGCGACGCTCTGTGTTTCCTGTGTGACTCACCTGTCACTGATGGTCTGGTGCCCCCTCACTACCCCCCGCTGTCATCACCAGGCCGGGCGACGCTCTGTGTTTCCTGTGTGACTCACCTGTCACTGACGGTCTGGTGCCCCCCTCACTACCCCCCCTGTCATCACCAGGCCGGGCGACGCTCTGTGTTTCCTGTGTGACTCACCTGTCACTGACGGCCTGGTGCCCCCCTCACTACCCCCCCTGTCATCACCAGGCCGGGCGACGCTCTGTGTTTCCTGTGTGACTCACCTGTCACTGACGGTCTGGTGCCCCCCCTCACTACCCCCCCTGTCATCACCAGGCCGGGCGACGCTCTGTGTTTCCTGTGTGACTCACCTGTCACTGATGGTCTGGTGCCCCCCTCACTACCCCCCCCCCTGTCATCACCAGGCCGGGCGACGCTCTGTGTTTCCTGTGTGACTCACCTGTCACTGATGGTCTGGTGCCCCCCTCACTACCCCCCCCTGTCATCACCAGGCCGGGCGACGCTCTGTGTTTCCTGTGTGACTCACCTGTCACTGACGGTCTGGTGCCCCCCCTCACTACCCCCCCCCTGTCATCACCAGGCCGGGCGACGCTCTGTGTTTCCTGTGTGACTCACCTGTCACTGACGGTCTGGTGCCCCCTCACTACCCCCCCTGTCATCACCAGGCCGGGCGACGCTCTGTGTTTCCTGTGTGACTCACCTGTCACTGACGGCCTGGTGCCCCCCTCACTACCCCCCCCCCCTGTCATCACCAGGCCGGGCGACGCTCTGTGTTTCCTGTGTGACTCACCTGTCACTGACGGTCTGGTGCCCCCCTCACTACCCCCCCCTGTCATCACCAGGCGGGCGACGCTCTGTGTTTCCTGTGTGACTCACCTGTCACTGACGGCCTGGTGCCCCCTCACTACCCCCCTGTCATCACCAGGCCGGGCGACGCTCTGTGTTTCCTGTGTGACTCACCTGTCACTGACGGTCTGGTGCCCCCCTCACTACCCCCCCCCCCCTGTCATCACCAGGCCGGGCGACGCTCTGTGTTTCCTGTGTGACTCACCTGTCACTGACGGTCTGGTGCCCCCTCACTACCCCCCCCTGTCATCACCAGGCCGGGCGACGCTCTGTGTTTCCTGTGTGACTCACCTGTCACTGACGGCCTGGTGCCCCCCTCACTACCCCCCCCTGTCATCACCAGGCCGGGCGACGCTCTGTGTTTCCTGTGTGACTCACCTGTCACTGACGGTCTGGTGCCCCCTCACTACCCCCCCTGTCATCACCAGGCCGGGCGACGCTCTGTGTTTCCTGTGTGACTCACCTGTCACTGACGGTCTGGTGCCCCCCTCACTACCCCCCTGTCATCACCAGGCCGGGCGACGCTCTGTGTTTCCTGTGTGACTCACCTGTCACTGACGGTCTGGTGCCCCCCTCACTACCCCCCCCCCCTGTCATCACCAGGCCGGGCGACGCTCTGTGTTTCCTGTGTGACTCACCTGTCACTGACGGCCTGGTGCCCCCCTCACTACCCCCCCTGTCATCACCAGGCCGGGCGACGCTCTGTGTTTCCTGTGTGACTCACCTGTCACTGACGGTCTGGTGCCCCCCTCACTACCCCCTGTCATCACCAGGCCGGGCGACGCTCTGTGTTTCCTGTGTGACTCACCTGTCACTGACGGCCTGGTGCCCCCTCACTACCCCCCCCCCTGTCATCACCAGGCCGGGCGACGCTCTGTGTTTCCTGTGTGACTCACCTGTCACTGACGGCCTGGTGCCCCCCTCACTACCCCCTGTCATCACCAGGCCGGGCGACGCTCTGTGTTTCCTGTGTGACTCACCTGTCACTGACGGCCTGGTGCCCCCTCACTACCCCCCCTGTCATCACCAGGCCGGGCGACGCTCTGTGTTTCCTGTGTGACTCACCTGTCACTGATGGTCTGGTGCCCCCCTCACTACCCCCCCTGTCATCACCAGGCCGGGCGACGCTCTGTGTTTCCTGTGTGACTCACCTGTCACTGACGGTCTGGTGCCCCCCTCACTACCCCCCCCCCCTGTCATCACCAGGCCGGGCGACGCTCTGTGTTTCCTGTGTGACTCACCTGTCACTGACGGTCTGGTGCCCCCCTCACTACCCCCCCTGTCATCACCAGGCCGGGCGACGCTCTGTGTTTCCTGTGTGACTCACCTGTCACTGACGGTCTGGTGCCCCCCTCACTACCCCCCCCCCCGCTGTCATCACCAGGCCGGGCGACGCTCTGTGTTTCCTGTGTGACTCACCTGTCACTGACGGCCTTGTACCCCCTCACTACCCCCCCCCCCTGTCATCACCAGGCCGGGCGACGCTCTGTGTTTCCTGTGTGACTCACCTGTCACTGACGGCCTGGTGCCCCCTCACTACCCCCCCTGTCATCACCAGGCCGGGCGACGCTCTGTGTTTCCTGTGTGACTCACCTGTCACTGACGGTCTGGTGCCCCTCACTACCCCCCCTGTCATCACCAGGCCGGGCGACGCTCTGTGTTTCCTGTGTGACTCACCTGTCACTGACGGTCTGGTGCCCCCCTCACTACCCCCCCTGTCATCACCAGGCCGGGCGACGCTCTGTGTTTCCTGTGTGACTCACCTGTCACTGACGGTCTGGTGCCCCCCTCACTACCCCCCCCCCCTGTCATCACCAGGCCGGGCGACGCTCTGTGTTTCCTGTGTGACTCACCTGTCACTGACGGTCTGGTGCCCCTCACTACCCCCCCTGTCATCACCAGGCCGGGCGACGCTCTGTGTTTCCTGTGTGACTCACCTGTCACTGACGGCCTGGTGCCCCCTCACTACCCCTCCCTGTCATCACCAGGCCGGGCGACGCTCTGTGTTTCCTGTGTGACTCACCTGTCACTGACGGCCTGGTGCCCCCTCACTACCCCCCTGTCATCACCAGGCCGGGCGACGCTCTGTGTTTCCTGTGTGACTCACCTGTCACTGACGGTCTGGTGCCCCCCTCACTACCCCCCCCCCTGTCATCACCAGGCCGGGCGACGCTCTGTGTTTCCTGTGTGACTCACCTGTCACTGACGGCCTGGTGCCCCCTCACTACCCCCCCTGTCATCACCAGGCCGGGCGACGCTCTGTGTTTCCTGTGTGACTCACCTGTCACTGACGGTCTGGTGCCCCCCTCACTACCCCCCCCTGTCATCACCAGGCCGGGCGACGCTCTGTGTTTCCTGTGTGACTCACCTGTCACTGACGGCCTGGTGCCCCCCTCACTACCCCCCCCCCGCTGTCATCACCAGGCCGGGCGACGCTCTGTGTTTCCTGTGTGACTCACCTGTCACTGACGGCCCTGGTGCCCCCTCACTACCCCCCCCCCTGTCATCACCAGGCCGGGCGACGCTCTGTGTTTCCTGTGTGACTCACCTGTCACTGACGGTCTGGTGCCCCCCCTCACTACCCCCCCCTGTCATCACCAGGCCGGGCGACGCTCTGTGTTTCCTGTGTGACTCACCTGTCACTGACGGTCTGGTGCCCCCCTCACTACCCCCCCTGTCATCACCAGGCCGGGCGACGCTCTGTGTTTCCTGTGTGACTCACCTGTCACTGACGGCCTGGTGCCCCCCTCACTACCCCCCCCTGTCATCACCAGGCCGGGCGACGCTCTGTGTTTCCTGTGTGACTCACCTGTCACTGACGGTCTGGTGCCCCCCTCACTACCCCCCCCTGTCATCACCAGGCCGGGCGACGCTCTGTGTTTCCTGTGTGACTCACTTGTCACTGACGGCCTGGTGCCCCCTCACTACCCCCCCCCCCTGTCATCACCAGGCCGGCGACGCTCTGTGTTTCCTGTGTGACTCACCTGTCACTGACGGCCTGGTGCCCCCTCACTACCCCCCCCCCCCTGTCATCACCAGGCCGGGCGACGCTCTGTGTTTCCTGTGTGACTCACCTGTCACTGACGGTCTGGTGCCCCCCTCACTACCCCCCCCTGTCATCACCAGGCCGGGCGACGCTCTGTGTTTCCTGTGTGACTCACCTGTCACTGACGGCCTGGTGCCCCTCACTACCCCCCCCTGTCATCACCAGGCCGGGCGACGCTCTGTGTTTCCTGTGTGACTCACCTGTCACTGACGGTCTGGTGCCCCCCTCACTACCCCCCCTGTCATCACCAGGCCGGGCGACGCTCTGTGTTTCCTGTGTGACTCACCTGTCACTGACGGCCTGGTGGAGGTTTTCGGCGAGACGAACATCCTCGCAGCCTCGAAAACACCCGTCTGCGTCAAACTGGAGTGTCTTCTGGGCTGTACACTGACGACGGAGGCCGTACACAGCGACGCCATCTGTCTGGCGTGTCTGCAGCTGCTGGAGGCCGTCGACCGCGTCGACTTCAAACTGACGGTCGGTGGTGGGTTTCAAACTGACGGTGGTGGGTTTCAAACTGATGGTGGTGGGTTTTAAACTGACGGTGGTGGGTTTCAAACTGACGGTGGTGGGTTTCAAACTGACGGTGGTGGGTTTTAAACTGAAGGTGGTGGGTTTCAAACTGGAGGTTAGTGGGTTTCAAACTGACGGTGGTGGGTTTTAAACTGACGGTGGTGGGTTTCAAACTGAGGGTGGGGGGTTTCAAACTGCAGGTGGGTGGGTTTCAAACTGACGGTGGGTGGGTTTCAAACTGACGGTGGGTGGGTTTCAAACTGACGGTGGTGGGTTTCAAACTGACGGTGGTGGGTTTCAAACTGACGGTGGTGGGTTTCAAACTGACGGTGGGTGGGTTTCAAACTGGAGGTTAGTGGGTTTCAAACTGACGGTGGTGGGTTTCAAACTGACGGTGGTGGGTTTCAAACTGGAGGTTCGTGGGTTTCAAACTGACGGTGGGTGGGTTTCAAACTGACGGTGGTGGGTTTCAAACTGACGGTGGTGGGTTTCAAACTGGAGGTGGTGGGTTTCAAACTGACGGTGGTGGGTTTCAAACTGACGGTGGTGGGTTTCAAACTGGAGGTGGTGGGTTTCAAACTGACGGTGGGTGGGTTTCAAACTGACGATGGTGGTTTTCAAACTGGAGGTTAGTGGGCTTCAAACTGACGGTGGGTGGGTTTCAAACTGACGGTGGTGGGTTTCAAACTGACGGTGGTGGGTTTTAAACTGACGGTGGTGGGTTTCAAACTGACGGTGGTGGGTTTTAAACTGACGGTGGTGGGTTTCAAACTGACGGTGGTGGGTTTCAAACTGGAGGTGGTGGGTTTCAAACTGACGGTGGTGGGTTTCAAACTGACGGTGGTGGGTTTCAAACTGACGGTGGTGGGTTTCAAACTGACGGTGGGTGGGTTTCAAACTGACGGTGGTGGGTTTCAAACTGACGGTGGTGGGTTTCAAACTGGAGGTTAGTGAATGGGGTGGATTTCAAACTGAAAATGGGTGAACATCATTTTGAAAGTTGGTGATTGGATTGAGGGAGCATAGGTCATGTGCACTGTGCAGGGACTGATCTCAGTTCACGGTGACTACATAGTAATTACATAGTAATTACATAGTAATTTTACATAGTAGTTAGCGGTGCTAACATAAAATGACCGTCAATTATATATGACATTGCATGTTTATGTGACTGCTTATGTGACTGCTTATGTGACTGCTTATGTGACTGCTTATGTGACTACTTATGTGACTGCTTATGTGACTGCTTATGTGACTGATTATGTGACTGTTTATGTGACTGCTTATGTGACTGCGTATGTGACTGCTTATGTGACTGATTATGTGTCTGCGTATGTGACTGTTTATGTGACTGCTTATGTGACTGCTTATGTGACTGCTTATGTGACTGCTTAGGTGACTGCTTAGGTGACTGCTTAGGTGACTGCTTACGTGACTGCTTATGTGACTGATTTACATGTAATTCTTCTGACTATTATACCTCACATCCTGCACAGATTGTGGTGGTCGTACAACCAAGGCAGTTGCGGCGCGCTTGAGCCTAATATCATCACCATCACCACCATCACCATCACCATCACCATCACCATCATCATCATCTTCACATTCCTCAGTCGTCTCACTACCCTGCGTGCTGGCCTTTTTAATCACGCTACACGCCTGGAGTCTGGCACAGGCTCTGAACTCCCCCCACCCTCCCCCCACCCAGAGAGTTGAGTGGCCGGCTTCTCACTCCTCCCCCATTCTCCCCCTCTGCCACAGGAGTTAGAGTGTCGCTCCAGAGAGCTGAGTGGCCGGCTTCTCACTCTCTCCCCCATTCTCTCCCTCTGCCACAGGAGTTGGAGTGTCGCTCCAGAGAGCTGAGTGGCTGGCTTCTCACTCCCCCCGCCCATCCACCCCCTCTGCCACAGGAGTTGGAGTGTCGCTCCAGAGAGTTGAGTGGCCGGCTCCTCACTCCTCCCCCATTCTCCCCCTCTGCCACAGGAGTTGGAGTGTCGCTCCAGAGAGCTGAGTGGCCGGTTCTCACTCCCTCCCCCATTCTCTCCCTCTGCCACAGGAGTTGGAGTGTCGCTCCAGAGAGCTGAGTGGCCGGCTTTTCACTCCCCCCGCCCATCCACCCCCTCTGCCACAGTTGTTGGAGTGTCGCTCCAGAGAGTTGAGTGGCCGGCTCCTCACTCCTCCCCCATTCTCCCCCTCTGCCACAGGAGTTGGAGTGTCGCTCCAGAGAGTTGAGTGGCCGGCTCCTCACTCCTCCCCCATTCTCCCCCTCTGCCACATGAGTTGGAGTGTCGCTCCAGAGCGTTGAGTGGCCGGCTTCTCACTCCCTCCCCCATTCTCCCTCTGTCACAGGAGTTGGAGTGTCGCTCCAGAGAGTTGAGTGGCCGGCTTCTCACTCCCCCCGCCCATCCACCCCCTCTGCCACAGGAGTTGGAGTGTCGCTCCAGAGAGTTGAGTGGCCGGATCCTCACTCCTCCCCATTCTCCCCCTCTGCCACAGGAGTTGGAGTGTCGCTCCAGAGAGTTGAGTGGCCGGCTTCTCACTCCCTCCCCCATTCTCCTTCTCTGCCACAGGAGTTGGAGTGTCGCTCCAGAGAGTTGAGTGGCCGGCTTCTCACTCCCCCCGCCCATCCACCCCCTCTGCCACAGGAGTTGGAGTGTCGCTCCAGAGAGTTGAGTGGCCGGCTTCTCACTCCCCCCGCCCATCCACCCTCTCTGTCACGGGAGTTGGAGTGTCGCTCCGGAGAGTTGAGTGGCCGACTCCTCATTCCCCCACCCACCCATCCCCCTCTGCCACAGGAGTTTGAGTGTCGCTCCAGAGAGCTGAGTGGCCGGCTTCTCACTCCCCCCGCCCATTCACCCCCTCTGCCACAGGAGTTGGAGTGTCGCTCCAGAGAGCTGAGTGGCCAACTTCTCACTCCCCTCGCCCATCCACCCCCTCTGCCACAGGAGTTGGAGTGTCGCTCCGGAGAGTTGAGTGGCCGGTTCTCACTCCCTCCCCCATTCTCTCCCTCTGCCACAGGAGTTGGAGTGTCGCTCCAGAGAGCTGAGTGGCCGGCTGCGTCGCCGCTTTACCCGGACCGTGAAGAGTTGGGATCTGAGCTACCCTGGCTGGCAGCCGGAGCCGGAGTCGGAGACGGAGGCGGAGACAGAGACGAAAGGAGTCACACAGGCGGGCGGAGCTGAGGCGGCGGGACCGGTGAAGAGAGAGGCGGGTAGAGAGGCGGTGAGAGAGGCGGGGAGAGAGGCGGAGGCGGAGGCCGGCTCAGGCGCAGCGGGGAAGGCGGCCGGAACAGGCGCAGCCGGGTGGTCAGAGTCGTTCAGCAGGTGAGGTGATGTCTGATGGCGCCGCCACTTGTCCTGCTGCTGCAGCTGCAGTGGTCCTGCTGACACTGGTCCTGCTGCTGCAGCTGCAGTGGTCCTGCCGCCACTGGTCCTGCTGTGTCCCCGTCCTGTTGCCACTGGTCCTGCTGCTGCAGCTGCAGTGGTCCTGCCGCCACTGGTCCTGCTGCTGCAGCTGCAGTGGTCCTGTCGCCACTGGTCCTGCTGCTGCAGCTGCAGTGGTCCTGCCGCCACTGGTCCTGCTGCTGCAGCTGCAGTAGTCCTGCCGCCACTGGTCCTGCTGCTGCAGCTGCAGTGGTCCTGTCGCCACTGGTCCTGCTGCTGCAGCTGCAGTGGTCCTGCCGCCACTGGTCCTGCTGTGTCTCCGTCCTGCCGCCACTGGTCCTGCTGCTGCAGCTGTAGTGGTCCTGCCGCCACTGGTCCTGCTGTGTCCCCGTCCTGTTGCCACTGGTCCTGCTGCTGCAGCTGCAGGGGTCCTGTCGCCACTGGTCCTGCTGCTGCAGCTGCAGTGGTCCTGCCGCCACTGGTCCTGCTGCTGCAGCTGCAGTGGTCCTGCCGCCACTGGTCCTGCTGCTGCAGCTGCAGTGGTCCTGTCGCCACTGGTCCTGCTGCTGCAGCTGCAGTGGTCCTGCCGCCACTGGTCCTGCTGCTGCAGCTGCAGTGGTCCTGTCGCCACTGGTCCTGCTGCTGCAGCTGTAGTGGTCCTGCCGCCACTGGTCCTGCTGCTGCAGCTGATGCAGTGGTCCTGCCGCCACTGGTCCTGATGCTGCAGCTGCAGTGGTCCTGTCGCCACTGGTCCTGCTGCTGCAGCTGCAGTGGTCCTGCCGCCACTGGTCCTGCTGTGTCCCCGTCCCGCTGCTACTGGTCCTGCTGCTGCTGCTGCTGTTGTGTGTGCGGAGCTGCAGCAGAGTGCATAGGTTCAGTATCACTGGCTCAAGTTGGTTTTGTTTAGAAAGCTTCGAATGGTCGGCTTTCGAAGAAAAAATATGTATTGTGATGTGAGGAATTGAAGGTAGTAGCAACTTATACTGAGTTAGTTGATGATATTGTTCATATGTGTCCCGTGCTGTCCCGGGTGTCCTGTGTGTCGAAACGGGCCAGTGTGTTCCCTCGGATGTTGTCAGCTGTCTCACCCTGTCTACCCAGCCTCTGTTTCACCCTCTGCCTCTGTCTCACCCTCTGCCCCTGCCCCACCCTCTGCCCAGCCCCTGTCCCATCTCTATATGACCTCTATCTGACTCCCTATCTAACCCTATCTCACCCTCTGCCCAGCCCCTCTCCCATCCCTATATGACCTCTATCTGACTCCCTATCTAACCCCATCTCACCCTCTGCCCAGCCCCTGTCCCATCCCTATATGACCTCTATCTGACTCCCTATCTAACCCCATCTCACCCTCTGCCCAGCCCCTGTCCCATCCCTATATGACCTCTATCTGACTCCCTATCTAACCCCATCTCACCCTCCAGCTGACCCTTCATCTGGTCCGCTTTAGACCCCTGTATGACCCTCATCTGACCCATGTATGACTCTTGTGCAACTCCTGTCTGACCCCATCTGATCTCTCTGACCTCTGTTCGACCATGTCTGACCCTCTGCAGACCCCAGGGCCCAGCCTGACCCCTATCTCACCCCTGTCTGACCTCTGACTCATGTATGGCCCTTGGCCCGTGTATGATCCCTATACGACCTCTGTCTGACCTCTGTCTGACCTCTGTCTGACCTCTGTCTGAGTCCATCTGACCTCTGTTTGTCCTCTGTTTGAGGCCATCTGACCTCTGTCTGACCTCTGTCTGACCTGTCTGACATCTGTTTGACCTCTGTCCTGACTTCTGTCTGACCTCTGTTCTGACTTCTGTCTGACCTCTGTCTGACCTCTGTCTGAGTGCATCTGACCTCTGTCTGACCTCTGACCTCTGACCTCTGACCTCAGCCCGCCGGGGTCGCCGCCGGCCGTCTCCGCCGGTGACCTCTCTGACCCCGATGACCCCGGTGGCCTTCCGACACCACTCAAAGCCCGGAAGGCGGCGGCAGCTCGAAAGAAACGCACGGTGAGCTGGCGATGGCAACAGTGTTTTTTTTCGGGGGGGGGGGGGGGCTTCTGCGTATTGTTTCCAGTGTTTGTAAGCAATGTTCAAGCACACAACTGGTGCTCCTCGGGTTCGAATCCCACCGGTTCCATTTCTTGTTTATGTTCGGTGTGTGCTGGTATGGCAGTGTAGACTGAGAGATGTATGGTGTACATACTTTGTGCTGTATTGATTTTTGTATACCTATGTTCATGTCTTCAATATCACAACTTCAACAGTCGTGATTTGACAGATTCCGAAGTCACAATTTTGATATTTTGACATGACCCTGGTGTCCCCACCTGACCTGACCCTGGTGGCCCCATCTAACCTGACCCTGGTGTCCCCACCTAACCTGACCCTGGTGTCCCCATCTAACCTGACCCTGGTGTCCCCACCTGACCTGACCCTGGTGTCCCCACCTGACCTGACCCTGGTGTCCCCATCTAACCTGACCCTGGTGTCCCCACCTGACCTGACCCTGGTGTCCCCACCTGACCTGACCTGACCCTGGTGTCCCCACCTGACCTGACTCTGGTGTCTCCATCTGACCTGACCCTGGTGTCCCCACCTAACCTGACCCTGGTGTCCCCACCTGACCTGACCTGACCCTGGTGTCCCCATCTAACCTGACCTGACCCTGGTGTCCCCACCTAACCTTACCCTGGTGTCCCCACCTGACCTGACCCTGGTGTCCCCACCTGACCTGACCCTGGTGTCCCCATCTAACCTGACCCTGGTGTCCCCACCTGACCTGACCCTGGTGTCCCCACCTGACCTGACCCTGGTGTCCCCACCTGACCTGACCCTGGTGTCCCCACCTGACCTGACCCTGGTGTCCCCACCTAACCTGACCCTGGTGGCCCCACCTGACCTGCCCCTGGTGTCCCCACCTGACATGACCCTGGTGTCCCCACCTGACCTGACCCTGGTGTCCCCACCTAACCTCAACCCTTTGACCCTGCACCATGAACTGATCCAGGTTACCCCAGCTAACCTGGCCTCGCTACCCCGCCCCCCCCCCCCCAATCGCCGCAGGGCACCAAGGCGCGATGCAAGGTGCAGGTGACGGACCCTCGCAACCCGAGCAGCACCAAGACAAAGTACATCTACGACGAAAACTACGCCTGTGACGTCTGTGGCAAGACGTTCGCCTGGCGAGCACACCTGGCTAAACATGAACAGGTGAGCCTTGAGCTGTGGACGCAGCCGGAAGGCAAGCTACCTTTAATGTGAACGGTGCGCCGTGGGTTCGAATCCCACCGGCTCCGCCTTTTCGATGTGAAGTTTTCTCGCTGGCTGCGTTATTTTTCAACGTCCTTTGACGACGTACTTATTTTCGCCGCCTCCGTGGGTTTCCTCTCCTTTTGTGGCAATGTAAGCCGTGGGGTTGGTACAATCGTAGTGTAGATTGTTTGTGGTTGTGAGTGTTAGTGAATGGGTTTACACGCGCGTAGGATGACTGCTGTGAGTGTTAGCGAGTGGATTTACACGCGCGTGAGTAAGGGACGCGGCTACCGACCTGACTGAGCAGAATGTCTGTAGAGGACGTGCTGCTGTTGAACTGTCCGCACTTCTTACGGGAAACAAAGTACGTCAACCCTGTCAGTTAGTCTCTGAATGCTTGGCCTAGTTGGTTGACTCCGGTCCACTCTAGTTGGTTGACTCCGGTCCACTCTAGTGGGTTGATTCCGGCCCACTCTAGTTGGTTGACTCTGGCCCACTCCAGTTGGTTGATTCCGGCCCACTCTAGTGGGTTGACCCCAGCTAATTCTTGTTGGCGGCTGGCTTACCCATGCCCATGTCATGTCTGTTGCGTCTGTCACACTCGTCTCTTACGTATGTGCCGTGTCTGGTGACTCATTGGTATGTTCGGTCCCGGCTCACTTCTGATGTGGCTGGTGAGGTGGGAGGAGGTGGTTCGCGTGTGTTTCATTGAGTTTTTGAATGCCGCCTTGCGCGTCTCGCTGTGATCATTGTTTCGGAAGCCCCCCCCCCCCCCCCCAGTCAATGGCGTGCAGCGGGAAATTATCGAGAAAAAAACAGCATATCTGTCACATAAAATAGGCTTGAAGAGCCTATGCATTCAACTGAAACAAGACGATCATAAATGATCATGCATCTGCAAGATGGAGTCGACCATTCAAGTTCAAAAGTTCAAAGTTCACGTGTCAGTGTCCAAGTGTGTCTATGCCTTCATCTGGTCGTTCCTACCACATATCCATTGTTTTATCAATTTGACGCGTCATTGTGAGAAAAAACACCCGCCTACCTTCTTGCGTTGGTCTTTGATCAAATTAATGTTAAGTGTTCTACTTTCCGTCGTGTTATCAAATGGTATCAAATGTATACCATTTGACCTCTGTCTGACCTCTGTACCAGGTGTGTACCATTGTTCTGTCGTGGCACGCCTGCCTGCCTTTCACGTCATGACGTGACGTCAGTGAAGTTGCCAGTGAAGCGTCAGTGAAGTTGCCAGTGAAGCGTCAGTGAAGTTGCCAGCTTCCTGTGTGACCTCAGATCTACATGTCCGTGCTCCCTCAGACCCACACTGGAGAGCGGCCACTTCACTGTCACGTGTGTGGCAAGACGTTTCGCTGGTCCTCCCACCTCACCAGCCACATCAGAAGTGAGTAGGTCCTCCTCCCACCTCACCAGCCACATCAGAAGTGAGTAGGTCCTCCTCCCACCTCACCAGCCACATCAAAAGTGAGTAGGTCCTCCTCCCACCTCACCAGCCACATCAGAAGTGAGTAGGTCCTCCTCCCACCTCACCAGCCACATCAGAAGTGAGTAGGTCCTGCTCCCACCTCACCAGCCACATCAGAAGTGAGAGGTCCTCCTCCCACCTCACCAGCCACATCAGAAGTGAGTAGGTCCTCCTCCTCACCAGCCACATCAGAAGTGAGTAGGTCCTCCTCCCACCTCACCAGCCACATCAGAAGTGAGTAGGTCCTGCTCCCACCTCACCAGCCACATCAGAAGTGAGTAGGTCCTCCTCCCACCTCACCAGCCACATCAGAAGTGAGTAGGTCCTCCTCCCTCCTCACCAGCCACATCAGAAGTGAGTAGGTCCTCCTCCCACCTCACCAGCCACATCAGAAGTGAGTAGGTCCTCCTCCCACCTCACCAGCCACATCAGAAGTGAGTAGGTCCTGCTCCCTCCTCACCAGCCACATCAGAAGTGAGTAGGTCCTCCTCCCACCTCACCAGCCACATCAGAAGTGAGTAGGTCCTGCTCCTCACCAGCCACATCAGAAGTGAGTAGGTCCTCCTCCCACCTCACCAGCCACATCAAAAGTGAGTAGGTCCTCCTCCCACCTCACCAGCCACATCAGAAGTGAGTAGGTCCTCCTCCCACCTCACCAGCCACATGAGAAGTGAGTAGGTCCTCCTCCCACCTCACCAGCCACATGAGAAGTGAGTAGGTCCTCCTCCTCACCAGCCACATCAGAAGTGAGTAGGTTCTCCTCCTCACCAGCCACATCAGAAGTGAGTAGGTCCTCCTCCCTCCTCACCAGCCACATCAGAAGTGAGTAGGTCCTGCTCCCACTTCACCAGCCACATCAGAAGTGAGTAGGTCCTCCTCCCTCCTCACCAGCCACATCAGAAGTGAGTAGGTCCTGCTCCCACCTCACCAGCCACATCAGAAGTGAGTAGGTCCTCCTCCCACCTCACCAGCCACATCAGAAGTGAGTAGGTCCTCCTCCCACCTCACCAGCCACATCAGAAGTGAGTAGGTCCTCCTCCCACCTCACCAGCCACATCAGAAGTGAGTAGGTCCTCCTCCTCACCAGCCACATCAGAAGTGAGTAGGTCCTCCTCCCACCTCACCAGCCACATCAGAAGTGAGTAGGTTCTCCTCCTCACCAGCCACATCAGAAGTGAGTAGGTCCTGCTCCTCACCAGCCACATCAGAAGTGAGTAGGTCCTCCCACCTCACCAGCCACATCAGAAGTGAGTAGGTCCTCCCACCTCACCAGCCACATCAGAAGTGAGTAGGTCCTCCTCCCACCTCACCAGCCACATCAGAAGTGAGTAGGTTCTCCTCCCACCTCACCAGCCACATCAGAAGTGAGTAGGTCCTCCTCCCTCCTCACCAGCCACATCAGAAGTGAGTAGGTCCTCCTCCCTCCTCACCAGCCACATCAGAAGTGAGTAGGTCCTCCTCCCACCTCACCAGCCACATCAGAAGTGAGTAGGTTCTCCACCTCACCAGCCACATCAGAAGTGAGTAGGTTCTCCACCCACCTCACCAGCCACATCAGAAGTGAGTAGGTCCTCCTCCCACCTCACCAGCCACATCAGAAGTGAGTAGGTCCTCCTCCCACCTCACCAGCCACATCAGAAGTGAGTAGGTCCTCCTCCCTCCTCACCAGCCACATCAGAAGTGAGTAGGTCCTGCTCCCTCCTCACCAGCCACATCAGAAGTGAGTAGGTCCTCCTCCCACCTCACCAGCCACACCAGAAGTGAGTAGGTCCTCCTCACCAGCCACATCAGAAGTGAGTAGGTCCTCCTCCCACCTCACCAGCCACATCAGAAGTGAGTAGGTCCTCCTCCCACCTCACCAGCCACATCAGAAGTGAGTAGGTCCTCCTCCCACCTCACCAGCCACATCAGAAGTGAGTAGGTCCTCCTCCCACCTCACCAGCCACATCAGAAGTGAGTAGGTCCTCCTCCCACCTCACCAGCCACATCAGAAGTGAGTAGGTCCTCCACCTCACCAGCCACATCAGAAGTGAGTAGGTCCTCCACCTCACCAGCCACATCAGAAGTGAGTAGGTTCTCCTCCCACCTCACCAGCCACATCAGAAGTGAGTAGGTCCTCCTCCTCACCAGCCACATCAGAAGTGAGTAGGTCCTCCTCCCACCTCACCAGCCACATCAGAAGTAAGTCAATGTAGTTATTGATGGAGTCGAGGACGGAGGACGGCTGGCATAGTCATGACCATTATATAATATAAATTAATGACATTAACTTGTCACAATATCTTATTTAAACAAGCAGAACCAAAAGACTTTAGGGGTTCGGGGACCAGCTTTCGGCGTTACACTATTATCAAGTTTCTAATGTTGACGAACGCCGAAAGCTTATTCTCTCTTTTGGCCCTGAATTTTAAAAGAAGTTCTATGTTTAATACAGTCAAGATAATACACTTGTATTATATGATAATATAGCTTTTATGGAGATGTCCAGGCGGACGGAGTCGGCTGATGTCACACAGCGTATGAAGTTGGAGGGTGCCTGATAAGCCGGATCTTATCAGACTATGTTGGGAACGAAATGCCATTTTCAGAGAGCTACGAGTCCCGTTATTTTATAGCCACACCTCGTATATGCTGTGCATATCTTGACGATTTTTTCTTCTTCATATTTCCTCTGCTTTCTTTGTTCGTTATCTTGAACTATACAATTAGTGTAAACGATAAATATGAGATATATTTTATAAATCTTATGAAGTGTCATTTGACTCTTCAACTACAGTACCTAGTTAAAGAGTCAAATGAAGTGGAGTTGGGGTTTTATATTCCTGTATCCATTCAACACATGCAGCGACAGCTTCCGATATCTTCTCTGTATGGCTACGCTGACCCAATAAACACGAAACGCCTCGGCCACGTCCCCCATACCTTACCCCATACCGTATACCCCATACCTTACCCCATACCTTACCCCATACCTTACCCCATACCTTACCCCATACCTTACCCCATACCTTACCCCATACCTTACCCCATACCTTACCCCATACCTTACCCCATACCTTACCACATACCTTACCCATACCTTACCCCATACCTTATACCCCATACCTTACCTCATACCTTACCCCATACCTTACCCCATACATTACCCCATACCTTACCCCATACCTTACCCCATACCTTACCCCATACCTTACCCCATACCTTACCCCATACCTTACCCCATACCTTACCCCATACCTTACCCCATACCTTACCCCATACCTTACCCCATACCTAACCCCATACCTTACCCCATACCTTACCCCATACCTTACCCCATACCTTACCCCATGCCTTACCCCATACATTACCCCATACCTTACCCCATACCTTACCCCATACCTTACCCCATACCTTACCCCATACCTTATCCCATACCTTACCCCATACCTTACCCCATACCTTACCCCATACCTTACCCCATACCTTACCCCATACCTTACCCCATATCTTACCCTATACCTTACCCCATGCCTTACCCCATACCTTACCCCATACCTTACCCTATACCTTACCCCATACCTTATACCCCATACCTTATACCCCATACCTTATACCCCATACCTTATACCCCATACCTTGTACCCCATACCTTATACCCATACCTTACCCCATACCATATACCCCATACCTTACCCCATACCTTACCCCATACCTTACCCCATACCTTACCCCATACCTTACCCCATACCTTACCACATACCTTACCCCATACCTTACCCCATACCTTACCCCATACCTTACCCCATACCTTACCCCATACCTTACCCCATACCTTACCCCATACCTTACCCCATACCTTACCCCATACCTAACCCCATACCTTACCCCATACCTTACCCCATACCTTATCCCATACCTTACCCCATACCTTACCCCATACCTTACCACATACCTTACCCCATACCTTGCCCTATACCTTACCCCATACCTTACCCCATACCTTACCCCATGCCTTACCCCATACCTTACCCCATACCTTACCCCATACCTTACCACATACCTTACCCCATACCTTATACCCTACACCTTATACTCCATACCTTATACCCATACCTTACCCCATACCATATACCCCATACCATATATCCCATACCTTACCCCATACCTTACCCCATACCTTACCCCATACCTTACCCAATACCTTACCCCATACCTTACCCCATACCTTACCCCATACCTTACCCCATACCTTACCCCATACCTTACCCCATACCTTACCCCATACCTTACCCCATACCTTACCCCATACCTTACCCCATACCTTACCCCATACCTTATACCCCATACCTTACCACATGCCTTACCCCATACATTGCCCCATACACTACCCCATACCTTACCCCATACCT
Source organism: Chirona hameri (assembly GCA_036785665.1). NCBI lineage: Eukaryota > Metazoa > Arthropoda > Thecostraca > Balanomorpha > Balanidae > Chirona > Chirona hameri. Next base: position 24,695 of record JAXIVJ010007109.1, read on the forward strand.
TACCCCATGCCTTACCCCATACCTTACCCCATACCTTACCCCATACATTACCCCATACCTTATACCCCATACCTTATACCCATACCTTACCCCATACCTTACCCCATACCTTATACCCCATATCTTACCCCATACCTTACCCCATACCTTACCCCATACCTTACCCCATACCTTACCCCATATCTTATATCCCATACCTTACACCATACCTTACCCCATACCTTACCCCATACCTTACACCCTACCTTACCCCATACCTTACCCCATACCTTACCACATACTTTACCCCATACATTATACCCCATACCTTACCCCATACCTTATACCCCATACATTACCCCATACCTTATACCCCATACCTTACCACATACCTTACTCCATACCTTACCCCATACCTTACCCCATACCTTACCCTATACCTTACCCCATACCTTACCCCATACTTTACACCATACCTTACCCCACACCTTACACCATACCTTACCCCATACTTTACCCCATACCTTACCCCATACCTTATACCCCATACCTTACCCCACACCTTATACCCCATACCTTACCCCATGCCTACCCCATACATTACCCCATACCTTATATGGGGGTAAGGTATGGTACCCCGTACCTTACACCATACCTTACCCCATACCTTACCCCATACCTTACCCCATACCTTACCCCATACCTTACCCCATACTTTACCCCATACCTTACCCCATACCTTACCCCATACCTTACCCCATACCTTACCCCATACCTTACCCCATACCTTACCCCATACCTTACACCATACCTTACACCATACCTTACACCCTACCTTACACCCTACCTTACACCATACCTTACACCATACCTTACACCATACCTTACACCATACCTTACACCATACCTTACACCATACCTTACACCACACCCAGACTGGTTATTGATTCGACTCTGATTGAATCGATTGGAATCGTTCAATCAAAATCCCTTGAATCGAAGAAGAATCGATTCACCACCGGATTTTGTTATTCATGAATCATGATTGAATCAAAACCCGCATGGAAACAAGGCTGATTGAATCAAAAAGACTGTGCAATGCTATTTAAATGGTGAGTCAAACGTGATTTGATCAAAACATGTTTTGATTCTTTGAATTGGAAAGAGACTCTCTGTTTCAGGGCACACCAACGACAAGCCGTTTGTGTGTCTCGTCTGTGGCAAGCGGTTCGTGTCCGGACACGTTTTCAAGGGCCACATGCGTACACACACAGATGAGAGGCCATTCATGTGTGGGGTGAGTGGCGGGTGGTCAGCCGCGCTGTCTCGGTGGCGCCAGAGGCGGAGTCAGGAGCTGGTCCAGGGGAGTGGGCATCGGACGCCATGGGCGGAGCCAGGGGCGGAGCCAGGGGCGGAGCCAGGGGCGGAGCCAGGGGCGGATCCAGGGGTGGAGCCAGGGGTAGAGCCAGGGGTAGAGCCAGGGGAGGGAGAGGGTAGCATGGGCGGATCCAGGGCGGTGACGGGGCAATAGGGCCCTGGCTATCAAACATTTGCATCGAAGCAACTTGCATCGATGAAAGTTTGGTTTGGAGACATTAGTTTTATGCACACAAAGGCGATGCCTTTTGAGTTTTCAGAGTTTCAACAAAGCTGTGGGGATTTTCCCCAGGAATCAGCCTTTTGGCAGTTCTGGGTCCGCCAGTGGTTCGTGTCAGGCGCCAGTGTCAGGACAGTGTCAGGACAGTGTCAGGACACTGTCAGGACACTGTCAGGACACTGTCAGGACACTGTGGCTCCTGTGTGTAGGCTCCTGTGTGTGTAGGCTCCTGTGTGTGTAGGCTCCTGTGTGTAGGCTCCTGTGTGTGTAGGCTCCTGTGTGTGTGTGTAGGCTCCTGTGTGTGTAGGCTCCTGTGTGTGTAGGCTCCTGTGTGTGTAGGCTCCTGTGTGTGTAGGCTCCTGTGTGTGTAGGCTCCTGTGTGTGTAGGCTCCTGTGTGTAGACTCCTGTGTGTGTAGGCTCCTGTGTGTGTAGACTCCTGTGTGTGTAGGCTCCTGTGTGTGTAGGCTCCTGTGTGTGTAGGCTCCTGTGTGTGTAGGCTCCTGTGTGTGTAGGCTCCTGTGTGTGTAGGCTCCTGTGTGTAGGCTCCTGTGTGTGTAGGCTCCTGTGTGTGTAGGCTCCTGTGTGTGTAGGTTCCTGTGTGTGTAGGCTCCTGTGTGTGTAGGCTCCTGTGTGTGTAGGCTCCTGTGTGTGTAGGCCCCTGTGTGCGTAGGCTCCTGTGTGTGTAGGCTCCTGTGTGTGTAGGCTCCTGTGTGTGTAGGCTCCTGTGTGTGTAGGCTCCTGTATGTGTAGGCTCCTGTGTGTGTAGGCTCCTGTGTGTGTAGGCTCCTGTGTGTGTAGGCTCCTGTGTGTGTAGGCTCCTGTGTGTGTAGGCTCATGTGTGTGTAGGCTCCTGTGTGTAGGCTCCTGTGTGTGTAGGCTCCTGTGTGTGTAGGCTCCTGTGTGTGTAGGCTCCTGTGTGTGTAGGCTCCTGTGTGTGGTGTAGGCTCCTGTGTGTGGTGTAGGATCCTGTGTGTGTAGGCTCCTGTATGTGGTGTAGGATCCTGTGTGTGTAGGCTCCTGTGTGTGTGTGTAGGCTCCTGTGTGTAGGCCCCTGTGTGTAGGCTGTCCAGTTACGTCAAGTAACGCGTGTGGAGGCCGTAGTGTGTAGCCGGCCTACCTCCCGTTAGCTCACCACACACTATTCTAACACCCTGCCCTCTCCTCCCGGCCTGCCCTCCTTATCTCACAACTCACAACCCATCTTTATAGCCTCCCCCTGCCCTGCCCTGCCCTGCCCTGCCCTGCCCTGCCCTGCCCTGCCCTGCCCTGCCCTGCCCTGCCCTGCCCTGCCCTGCCCTTCTCACCCTTCCCCTCCCCTCCGTCAGGTATGCGGGAAGCAGTTCAGAGACAAGAGTAACCTGCGCACCCACGAGTGGGTGCACACGGACCGGCGGCCGCACCGCTGCCAGCCTTGCGACCGAGGCTTCCTCACCACCAGCGCGTTGAAGGTGCACAACAGGGCCGTGCACGCGTGGGTCGGCCCGGACCCGCTCGGCGGTGTGGTGGCCGCCGATCAGGACCCCCCGGCAGGGGGCTCGGGGTGACGCAGAGTGGAGAGTGAGGAGGAGAAGAGGAGGAGGAGGGAGGAGGGGGAAGCCGAGAAAACGTGAGACGGATGGAGGTGTGAGGGGCGGGGAGGAGGGGAGGGGTGCAGAGAGGTGGGAAAGGGTCGAATGATAGGGGTAGAGGAGAGAAGAGTAGAGGAGTGAGGACTAAAGGGGGTAGAGGGGAGGGGCAGAGAGGTGAGGGTGGGAGGTTATGGGGATGAGGGGGAGGAGGGTTCACTTGCCTCGAATTTTGTTATGTTTTTTTGTCTCGGAATTCGGTCTCTGCATACTAATAAGCGGACGTTTTGGTTGCCGTTGTAGAATTGTCGTACAATTTTTGTTGTTATTACGATAGATAGCTTTTGACAAGTAAATATAAATAAAAGCAAGAAATAAATCAGGGAACCTAAAAGTAGTATACAAGAGAAGTATAATAATAATACAGTAAATAAGAGAACAAACATAATGTAATCTATCGTGATTGTAATAAGTTACTAGTACAAAATACCTCGCTAGCTCATGGCATTTCGGTAAATCAGGTGGCCAATATTGTGATATTTGGTGTTGAAAAGCGTGTTAAAAATGACCCCCGCTCCGTTCGTCAGCGTCATCAAACCGACGCTGGACGACGACGAAGGATATGAGAAGATTGAGACTGCGTACAACACTCCCGGCGAGGCATTCACTCCTGCCGGAGGAAGCTCCGAAGGTCTCAAACTCGAGTAACGCGTCGCCGCGCCACACCAGTGCCATCTATGGAGTGGGGCTGGAAGGTGTGCGTCAGACACCAGTGTCAAAAATAATAGGAATTCGACCAAATATAATGAAACGAATACAAGCAGCATGCTCGTATCACACACGACCCCCGCCACCTCACTATCTAACACCCTGCCTCTCTGGGGAACTAATGCTGTAGTCTGGGCACAAACGACCCCAAACACCTCACTATCTAACACCCTGCCTCTCTGGGGATCTAATGCTGTAGTCTGGGCACAAACGACCCCCCCCTGCCACCCCACTATCTAACACCCTGCCTCTCTGGGGATCTAATGCTGTAGTCTGGGCACAAACGACCCCCCCCCCCGCCACCTCACTATCTAACACCCTGCCTCTCTGGGGAACTAATGCTGTATTCTCGGCACAAACGACCCCGCCACCTCACTATCTAACACCCTGCCTCTCTGGGGATCTAATGCTGTAGTCTCGGCACACCCGACCCCCCCCCCCAACACCTCACTATCTAACACCCTGCCTCTCTGGGGATCTAATGCTGTAGTCTCGGCACAAACGACCCCCCCCCCCGCCACCTCACTATCTAACACCCTGCCTCTCTGGGGAACTAATGCTGTATTCTCGGCACAAACGACCCCGCCACCTCACTATCTAACACCCTGCCTCTCTGGGGATCTAATGCTGTAGTCTGGGCACAAACGACCCCCCCCCGCCACCTCACTATCGAACACCCTGCCTCTCTGGGGAACTAATGCTGTATTCTCGGCACAAACGACCCCGCCACCTCACTATCTAACGCCCTGCCTCTCTGGGGAACTAATGCTGTATTCTCGGCACAAACGACCCCGCCACCTCACTATCTAACACCCTGCCTCTCTGGGGAACTAATGCTGTAGTCTCGGCACACCCGACCCCCCCCCCCCACCTCACTATCTAACACCCTGCCTCTCTGGAGATCTAATGCTGTAGTCTCGGCAGTTAGTATCACGACATGAAGTACAAAGACGCGTGTATGCGCCCTCACCGTGCGCTGGTAGATATTGATGGCGATGGTTGGTGGCTGGTGGTCGGTCGGTCGGTCGGTCGGTCGGTCGGTCGGTCGGTCGGTCGGTCGGTCGGTCGGTCGGTCGGTCGGTCGGTCGGTCGGTCGGTCGGTCGGTCGGTCGGTCGATCGGTCGGTCGGTCGGTCGGTCGGTCGGTCGGTCGGTCGGTCGGTCGGTCGGTCGGTCGGTCGGTCGGTCGGTCGGTCGGTCGGTCGGTCGGTCGGTCGGTCGGTCGGTCGGTCGGTCGGTCGGTCGGTCGGTCGGTCGGTCGGTCGGTCGGTCGGTCGGTCGGTCGGTGGGTGGCATTTGTGACAGATGGTTGGAAGCTAGGCTGGTGTGAATCTGTGTAGTTATGACTGAGTTCGGAGTGACGTCACTGAAGCCAATTACTTTACTGATGACGATGACGTCATATTTTGATGACAGTTAATGGCATCATTTGATGACGTCATAAATACTGGGTCATCCCAGGGATATTGGTTTTGCTGTTCGTAATACTTCGTGCACCTTTTCTGTATCGATGTGTGCGCGTGCGCGTGCGCGTGCGCGTGCGCGTGCGCGTGCGCGTGCGCGTGAGTGTGCGTGTGCGTGTGCGTGTGCGTGTGCGTGTGCGTGTGCGTGTGCGTGTGCGTGTGCGTGTGCGTGTGCGTATGCGTTTGTTTGTATTACGGAGACAATATGGCGTCAGTGATTTCAGATATGCCCAATAGATGTCGCTGGGTGAGTATTGTCGGCAATGTTAGCAGTGTTTTGGGACATCGATGGGATGCCGAACTGAAGATACTGCGATGAGCCATGTTCTGCGAACTGAAGATACTGCGATGAGCCATGTTCTGCGAACTGGAGATACTGCGATGAGCCATGTTCTGCGAACTGAAGATACTGCGATGAGCCATGTTCTGCGAACTGGAGATACTGCGATGAGCCATGTTCTGCGAACTGAAGATACTGCGATGAGCCATGTTCTGCGAACTGAAGATACTGCGATGAGCCATGTTCTGCGAACTGAAGATACTGCGATGAGCCATGTTCTGCGAACTGGAGATACTGCGATGAGCCATGTTCTGCGAACTGAAGATACTGCGATGAGCCATGTTCTGCGAACTGAAGATACTGCGATGAGCCATGTTCTGCGAACTGGAGATACTGCGATGAGCCATGTTCTGCGGGGTTTGAGTGATGCGTTGTTCGAGTGATGCGTTGTTTGAGGGCATTACGTGTTGTGTTAGTAGCGTGTGTCGTCTTTACTTGATCAATCAATCAGTGTATTAAAAACCATCCACGAGGTGGCTATTCTGGTTTCATGTCAGTGTTACAAATAATATACAAAATACGATAAAAACGAGTACACTTCACTACACTACATCGGTAAAATCACACTTCGCATAGCGGTCTTAAAACCATCCAATGAATGGGCGGCACAAGCTTGTGGTGGCAGGCGGTTCCAGACAACTGCAGCCCGATACGAAAAAAGCCTTCTGAGAGGCGGTCAATCTGCACTTGTGCAGGTGGAGGCTACCTCGATCAGAGGCGCGCGTCTCGCGTGTGGAAACAGCGGCACGTGGGGTGAACATAGCGCGTATCTCGGGTGGCGCTCCCTCCTCTCTGAGCGCCTTAAACACCTTTACGGCGTCGCGGCGCGCCACCAGGGTCTCGATCTTCGGCCATCCTAAAGAATTTAGAGCCTGGGTTATATGATCATGCTTTTTGAGTCCTGTGACGATACGAGCGGCAAAGTTTATCAGTTTTTGGATTTTGACCAGTTGACCCTTGTCGCCCCTCCCCACACGCACAGGCAGTACGTGATATGTGGGAACACGTACGCCTGAATTATAATTTTAAGGGCTTCTGAGGTGAAGTAATGCCGAACTTTGTACAGAGAGACGAGGATACCGTTACATTTTTTGGAGACACTCGAGACATGCGCGTCCCATGACAGACCACGGTCCACCACGACGCCGAGGATTTTGATGCTGGTCGAGGCCTGCACCTCGGAACCATTTAATTCAAACCGAAATTTTTCCGTTTTTGCCAAATTTTTCTTTGAGCCAACAAGCATGAAAGCAGTTTTCTTCGCGTTAATTTTGAGAGAGTTAGAATCAAACCAAGACTGGAGCTCACGCAAGGTGAGCTCCAGTCTAATTTTTAGCCCGGCGAGACCAGGTCCGTCAGGGGACGCGCAGTCAACGTGCACGGTGTCGTCAGCGTAGGAGATGAGGCGGCCATGGGTCAAATATCCATATAAATCGTTTGAGAACAAAATGAACAAGACTGGACCAATAATCGAGCCCTGGGGCACACCACAAGTCACGGGACAAGTCAACCGTCCACCACGCACCATCTGCCTTCGGCCGCTCAAATAACTCCTAAACCAGTCCACGTCATTTACACCATACCATGACAATTTTGTGAGGAGGAGGCCGTGGTCGACGCTGTCGAACGACGCTGTGTTGATACAGCGCCCAGCGATCATTACAAATGGATGCCTATTGTGGCCTACTTTGAAGTGGTTCATCAATGACACGCTGACAGTGTGGGATGATGGGTGTTGGACTTCTCATCACTTCATCGTCTTTGAAGAAGGGACAAATCTTCTGAAACTCGCGGCCTGAAGACCGACACATTCTAGTGTTTTGAAGACCCCACACATTCTAGTGTTTTGAAGACCCCCACAATCTAGTGTTTTGAAGACCCCACACATTCTAGTGTTTTGAAGACCCCACACATTCTAGTGTTTTGAAGACCCCACACATTCTAGTGTTTTGAAGACTCCACACATTCTAGTGTTTTGAAGACCCCACACATTCTAGTGTTTTGAAGACCCCACACATTCTAGTGTTTTGAAGACTCACACATTCTAGTGTTTTGTTGTCTTGATATTGGCTGTCTGACCTGAATCCTGGTCTTCAGGTGTCCTTGTATTCTGATCTGTTCGAATGTCCTGATATCATGCTCTGATCTCCTGTTCGGATGTCTCCAGATCTGATCTCCAGACCGACCGACCGGGCCCTGGTACTAGCAATTAGGTACCGCCAAGGAGAGACTGCCAGACATTGAATGAATTAATTTTCCAAATTTGTATAAGCAATTGCGTATTTTGTGTCATGCCGCGAAGCGGCGCGAAATTTGCAAGTTTTTCATTGTGGATAGCTGGATTCGGACTGCTCCCAAGGCAATTTTTACAACTGTACGTCCGACCGTTTTTTTTGGGGGGGGGGGGGGGGGGTGGGGGCAAATCATAGTTTCATAATCTTTGGGGGAGGCATGACCCTTTTGCCCCTCCCCTAGATCCGCCCCTGTTGCACATTAACATTGGACATACCTATTCATGACTGCCTGTGAGGTCTGAACTCAAAATCACGCGATGTAAAACAAAACATCGCGGTTTATGTCGGTCTTCTGCTATAGCAACTGCGCTGCCGTAAACAGATTTCACAATGAAGAACAAAATTAAGGGACAGTTTATCAAGGAAGGAAAGGAAATATCAGCCAATAACTTGCAAACGGCAAATCGCACAGACATTCCAATGGTACCCATCGCTTCGGTGCATCATGACGGGTACAGTGGTGAATTATAATCAAAGGGATCGGCCCAGGCGCACAACCAGAAAACACATTTCGGGAGGGGGAGGATACGGCTGTTGGGGTCGTCATCTCCAGTCCAAAAGGGGCCTGCCTCATTTCTGATCCAAAGGGGTGCCGCCGGCACTCACGACTCGAGAGGCGACACCTGCACTCGCAGCCCCCCCCCCGCGAGGCATGCAGGGGCGCCGACTGCACAGTCACGACTCACAACGCATTATGCCGCCCTCGGAAGGTATCTCGTCGCCCTCGGAAGTATCGGTGGAGCTTTTCAGATTAGTTAGTCGGGCAAACTATCACATTGCCTGGTTGTTTTGCATGTTTGAAATGAAAAATGGTCACTTTAACGCCAGGGACCGTTCAAATCTGACAAAAGTTGGTGGGGAAAAGCGAGAAGTTGCTGGGGCCCCACCATTTGAATAGGAAACTCCACCCTCCCTCGCAAGACATCTTGCCGCCCTCGAAAGGCATCATGCTGTCCTTGGAAGGCATCATGCCGTCCTCGGAAGGCATCTTTCCGCCCCCCCCCCCCCAGCGCATTATGCCACCCTCAGAGCGCATTATACCGCCCTCGGAAAGCCTCGGAAGACATCTTGCCACCCTCGGAAGGCATCATGCCGCCCTTGGAAAACATCTTGCCGTCCTTGGAAAGCATCTTGTCGCCCTCGGAGTGCATTATGCCGCCCACGGAAGACGTCTTGTCGCCCTCGGAAAGTCTCGGAAGACGTCTTGCCGCCCTCGGCAGGCATCATGCCGCCCTCGGAAGACATTTTGCCGCTCTCGGAAAGCAGTTTGCCGCTCTCGGAAAGCATTTTGCCGCCCTCAGAGCGCATTATGCCGCCCTCAGAAGACGTCTTGCTGCCCTCGAAAGGTATTCTGCCGCCCTCAGAGTGCATTATGCCGCCCTTTGAAGGTGCCATGCCGCCCTCGGAACATATTGCCGCCCTCAGAAAGAATTTTGCCGCACTCAGGGCTCATTATACCGCCCTTGGAAGGCACCATGCCGCCCTCTTCGGAAGACATATTGCCGCCCTCGGAAAGCATTTTGCCGCCCTCAGGACGCATTATACCGCCCTCAGAACGCATTATACCGCCCATGAAAGGCATCATGCCGCCCTCGGAAGGCATTTTGCCGCCATCAGCCGTCTTGCCGCCCTCGGAAGGCTTTCTGCCGCCCTTAGAGCGTATTATGCCGCCCTTAGAAGGCACCATGTCGCCCTCGGAACTGACACCTTGCCGCCCTCGGAAGCATCTTGTCGCCATCGCAACTGTAATAAAGGGGCGCCACATTTTGGAAGAGGGGCGCCCATGAGCTTGGGCCAGTGGCGTGCGCATAAATTCACACAGGACCAGGTCATTGCCTTGAGGGGCGCCACCCAATCGACAGGGGCGCCACCAATATTGGCGAACATTTTGCAGGGGGGGGGGGGGGGGCGCCTCTCCTTCCTCACGTACTCTTCGTACTTCTAACATTTTGTGGGGCGCCATCACTAGCCGGAGGGGCGCCGTCAATAGCCGGAGGGGCGCTGTCACTGGCCGGAGGGGCGCCGTCACTGGCCGGGGGCGCCGTCACTATCCGAAGGGGCGCCGTCACTCGCTGGAGGGGCGCCTTCACTAGCCGGGGGCGCCGTCACTGGCCGATGGAGCGTCCTCACTGGCCGGAGTGGCGCTGTCACAAGCCGGAGGGGCGCCGTCACTGATCGCCAGCTTTGCATGGGCGCCTCGGGTCCAAAGGACCAGGTCATGCCCTGGATGACGTATATTCGGTACGCCACTGGCTTGGGCCCTCACTGACATAGGGGCGCACATATACTGGCGGGGCATTTTTGGTGGCTTTTTTAGTTTTTCCTTGGTTTTATTTTTTTGTGAGTTTTTTTTTACAAGGGGCGCCTGCGGCGCCCACTCAAAACCCAGAACAGACCCACTTTTTGAGGGGGCGCCTTTGGCGCCCGCTCAAAAGGGGGGGGGGGGGGGGTCCGGGGCACCCGGACCCCCGGTAGCGACGCCCCTGTGGGTGGTCCGCTTTACCCCGCTATTCACGAGATTGCATGTATCTGTATTTCATGCGGAAGGCCGGGTTAAAAATGTTCTAAGCGAATAGCTTAATTGGTTCGCTGCTGTTGTTATCGAGTTATAAACTTTTGGAAAACGATCGAAATGCAGAGCATAGCTGCTTTGCTGCCGTTTATCTGGAGTTACAGACTGTTGGACTGGGTTAATTACCAATGCATGACATTCGTGTTATCGATGAACATATTTCAGTATTTGAACGAGTACCTGAAAAATGAAGAATTAAGTATTGTAAACAAACATTGTTTTAATCGAATGGGGTAGCGTGGTTCACTTTGCCCTGTGATTTTGTTCTCACCCAAAACATGTTTTGGCTTCTTCGATGTCGAATCACGCCATTTTATAGAAGTCCTAGATGAAATTCCTCCGAATGAAAATCAGAGCTTGAACACGAAACTACCCTTCGGACGCATTTGTTGGTAGATTCCGGTTGCCACTAAACATATATATGACGTCATTCCTTAGCTAGTCCGCTATACCCCACTCTCCCCTATGCAAAAAAAATGTATTGAGTTTAAGAAACTGACTGCATGTGAAAATGCATGGGAAAAAATCGGTAAGGCACAGAGGAAAAGCTCTTCCGGGTTATCTGCTATAATGGTTTTCCTTCCGGTGGCACTGGTGAAATATGAACACTTCCTCTAAATACGAGTTTATGCGTAGGTATCGAGGTCTAATTAATTTATTAAACCAACGTATACCTAATCACAGTGCAAAATTATTTTACATTGCACCTCAAGCTAAAAATACTACAGGTTATCGATTATGGGGTAATGTGTGAAAATCATGCCTTTGGGATGCTGAGGTAGGCTAAGATCAAACATAATTATTTCTGTTTAGTAAACTTTCAATCCGTGTGAAATGTGCACAATATACATTGTGTATGGATTCATATCAATTGTCAGTGAATGCTATACAAATGAACAGACAATGAATGAATTGGTATGACAAGCTATCAATGCCGCCGTTTTAACTGTAATCGCTCAATTCCCTCCGAAGCCAGGATTGAGTTAGCAGAAAGTGAATATTTTACTGAATTACTACCCGTATGTATTAGGTACTTACTTAGGCATTCCCTTTGAACGCAATTTTGGGTTGCATGCTATGTTTCCATGGTTAGGAATTTTATGGAGCTATTCTTGATGGATATATATCCAACCAGTGATTCGAGACCGAACAAAACATATTTTGGGCGGAAGTGTGCAAGCAGCACATATCAGGTGCGATGGCAAATATTAATTTTCATGCCTCTTTTCGGGCGCTGACAAATTTGGCAAACACATTTTCATTTTGCATAACTAGAAAACAAGTATGTTGAGTTTTTATTTCATTTTCTAGCTTTAAATTAATTTGTAGATATGTAATAATAACATTTATTTTCACAATTCGCCATGGGTAATATAAATTTGAGCACCGCGCTTTGCCTTGGTGCCTTTGTTTTACACTTCGCGGGCTTTGCGAACTCATGGGTCGCAGATATGGATACAATGCAGAAGCTGGAAGAGTATAAGAGAAGGTACCAGGATATTAGAAATGCAGACAATAAGTACCCCAAGTTAAAAGAAATAAAATACGGGGACATCAAGCCATACTCAGATCTTACGATTCCTGACATTTGGCCGATGTACGATGACAGTGTAGAATCATTCGAGTATAAATATTACGTTGATAAGAATCTTCAAGTTTACAAGAAGTACCTGTTTCAACAAGTTATTGATGAGTGGTTCCTCCACGTACCCTGCTACTCGATGAAGAACATCGGCGAGGGGGTCTCCTTGAAATGCCCTCCCGATGATCCCGAGCTCGGAAAAGGCAACTTCGCCATCCCGTTCGAAGGGTCGGCGTGCGTCACCGATCAGTTTGGCTGTTCGATCCAGTACTACGAAGCCTACAAGATGTACATCATCTCCATCGATGACCTGCGCCGCTGTGGGCCGGGCAAGATCCACGCCTTCGTGGCGCGCACACTGGGCGCCCGCAGTCCGATCCAAGAGCCGGACCGCAACGAACACGTCACCGTCAACTTCGAAAACGTCGAGCTCGGCATGGAGCCCAGCTACTTCAAGGACGACAGCTGGCGCAACAACTTCCCCGCCCTGCTGGAGGACCTCGACAACTGCCGCAAGACCAGCGAGGAGGTCTACCAGATGAAGACCGCCACCTTCCCCAATGGTATCTTCGACTACGGCTCTGTCCTCGTACCGGAAACGTTCCAGTACTCTGATCCGCTCGACCCTCGACCCGTCACCGTCGCCAAGGAGATCTACGAACAAGTCCGACTCGACCGCTCCAAATATGGTCACGACTTCCGGTTGGCGCTGACCGGAAATGACCTCTACCGAATGCGGCTGTTCTTCACCTGCGGCGCCAACGGCAAGTGCTTCAAGAAGGACGGCGTGTGCAAGAACATGGGCTTCATCGCATCTAGCCCCCTGATTGACCTCGCCAAGAAGGCCGACCAGGCCGTCAGCTGCGAGTGCTTCTGCCCCTACTCGGACCTAAAGGGTCAGTTCTGCGACGTGAACGCCTTCATGAAGTTCAAATACCTCGACTCGAAGGCGATGTGTTTCAAGTTCATCAAGAAGAGCGGCAAGACGGACGTGGCGAAGGAGAGAGGGGAGCTGGTGACGGAAAGAGGACGCAACGTGCTCGCACCCGGCGCCAAGAGCTCCTTCGTCTACACCAAGAAGGATATCTTCTCTGATGATGTAAGAGCGAGGGGGACAGAGGTGGGGCAGAGGGGGAGGGGAGGGGGCTGGCTGAGTGGAAATGGCGTAGGGATCCTTTTAGTTCACTGGATTGCCGCGTTTTCAGACACTCAGTCACAGTGGGGAATCAGAGGAATTAATTTGAAAAGCAAGATATCGTGTTCCAACGATTTCACTCGATGCTGAGTGAGGTCTGATGCAGTCGATATCAGAACTCAAATTTTACACATTGCCATGCTTTCTTAAATATGCGAAATTGCAAGAAAATTGGTATTGTCTATGTTACGTTTGGTTTTGACGACATTCAGTCATCTAATTTTTTTGGGGTGTCGCCACAAAATTTTGAGTGAGGGGACCAGCCAGGGGATTGGGGGGGGGGGGGGGGCAGCCAGGTCTTTGTTCCCCCACTCCCATAGGGCTGATGTTAAAATCTTGCTAATCTGGGGGGGGGGGGGGGGGGGTGGCGGAGCGATCATTGGGGTCTGGTTCCCAGCCCTCCCGGTGCCGATGCCCCGCTAGTATGGTTGCCTGAATTCTGTTCAGTCTGACATGAGAGATGTCCGGCCAAATTTGTCAGCCTAAATTGTGATGGCGGTCGTGAATCCATGTCAGCCTTCATCGCAAAGCTTACCCCGGAAAAATCACTATGTCTGTGCGGCACGGGGGCAGGACTATCATTGTAAGAATGGATGCGTTGGAATATCACAGTAAGTGCTGCTATTACAACATATTGTGTGTGACCACTGTGAATATGTGACGACTGTAGTGGCTGTGACGATTTCAACGACTGTGACGACTGTAACGGCTGTGACTTCTGTAACAACTTACCACCTGTGACGTGTGACGGCCGCGTGTGACGACTGTGACTTCTATAACAACTTACCACCTGTGACGTGTGACGGCCGCGTGTGACGACTTTGACTTCTATAACAACTTACCACCTGTGACGTGTGACGGCCGCGTGTGACGACTGTGACTTCTATAACAACTTACCACCTGTGACGTGTGACGGCCGCGTGTGACGACTGTGACTTCTATAACAACTTACCACCTGTGACGTGTGACGGCCGCGTGTGACGACTGTGACTTCTATAACAACTTACCACCTGCGACGTGTGACGACCGTGTGTGACTTTGACGGCCGCCTGTGACGTGTGACGGCCTGTGTGACGTGTGACGGCCGTGTGACGGCTTCCTGTGACGTGTGACGGCCGTGTGTGACGTGTGACGGCCGTGTGTGACTTTGACGGCCGTGTGTGACTTTAACGGCCGCCTGTGACGTGTGACGGCCGTGTGTGACGTGTGACGGCCATGTGACGTGTGACGGCCGTATGTGACGTGTGACGCCCGCCTGTGACGTGTGACGGCCGTGTGTGACGTGTAACGGCCATGTGTGACGTGTGACGGCCGTGTGTGACGTGTGACGGCCGCATGTGACGTGTGACGCCCGCCTGTGACGTGTGACGGCCGTGTGACGGCCGTGTATGACGTACCTGGACAGGAAGCGGGCGCTCTGACCCAGGATCAGGACTCGCTGGTGGCCGATTTCCACCCCCCGGCCGCGATTAAGAAGCTCGGAGGATTGGCTGCTGCCCCCGACGTCTGGGTCTCTAAACAATGGTACGGTAAATCGCTTACTCGCATTAGTTTTATTCCGAGTCGACTTGCTGAGGTGTACGTGATTGTGTTTATCTTGTGACTTCATCTGTAATTAGGTGTGCAACCCGTTAGCGATAAAGTTTAACTTAACACATACACACGAAAATAATTATTGTTTGGTTAAATGCAGATGCCTTTTGTAGCTTCTCTGAGGAAGCTTGATGTTAAAACAAAAACGTTCAGTCAAATATTGTAGGCGATTTTCTTGGTGGTGACGGTGTGACGGTGTTTGGTGACGATTTAAAAACATTTTTTTAGTCCGAATGTTTTTGAATGGATGGATTTTCGAGGTCAGACACGCGCTAAGCATAGCTCGTTGCGCAGGCCCTGGGCCCACCACCCGATCAAGCAATTCCTGGCGTCCGGCAGAGTTTAGAAGCGAACGTTTTACGTGCCCAACATATCTGGTCACGGTCCGCCCCACCCTCTTATGTCAACTGACTTTGAGTCTGACCGCTGCCACCGGCCAAAGGCCACCCCTGTCAGGGGCAAATAGCGAGCGCCGAAGCGACTCGAACCCGGGCTGCCACTACCGGGTGAGGTCAGAAGTCCGGCGCTCTCCCAACTGAGCTACAGGGGCGGGCGTACTATCAAAGCTTGTACCAGCTGCAAATTTGGTAGGGGAAAGTGGGGTATAGTGAACCACCGGGACAAAGCAAGCCACCCACTCTGCTGTTTTTATGAGTGGAGCAATTTACGTGCAATTATCTTCACAAATACTGTAAATGTCGACACACTTCCGACCGCGACGGCTCGGCGATCGAGGTGACAGTTTTCGCTCCGAGACAAGAAATGTGATATTTTGTATTTCTGTTATAATTTTAGTGTAATGGAAATGTCGATATTGCTGCGGTGTCTGTGCCCAAATGTAAATTCCTATCAGTGCTTCGGTAATGCAATTGTATAGTTGTAAATGCGCCATAAACAGGCAATCGTCATTTTTGGCGTGTCGTCTGAAATGCTTGTCCAAACGTGAAACTTTAATTTGGAGTAAAGTGGACCAGGGTGGTCCGCTTTGCGTCGCTATTCACGAGATTGCATGTATCTGTATTTCATGCGGAAGGTCGGGTTAACCCGCGTCGTGGAGGTGCTCGACGCCACCTTCGCCGTGCCGGGGGGGGGGGATGTTTAGACACCCCCCTATAACTCGAGCTAGAAGGACAGGAAAAGGCGTTCAAAAGCTGTCGACAAGCACATTGGAAAGTACTTTGGGTATTGTTTTTCTAAAGCCAATATTGAGGTCACCAGAGGTCATCAAAGGTCAAATTTGCCAGTTTTAGGACTTCGCCCCAGAAACCCCAGATATCACAGGAAATATGATAGCTAGGAACAAACGGAAAAAGCAATGGAAAGCTTTTGCAAAAATTCAATGGGTAAAGTGTCCTCAGATTTTAGCTCAGGTCAGTAGTTAGGCTCCAGAGCTCATCAAATGTCAAAAAGGCTATTTTTGTTCCAAACAGTTTTTCACTAATAGCTTTTTACCTAATAACGGCAAGGCAATAATTGTGATGCGATCGTGATTGTCTCGTCAAGGCACTTCGATTCATATTAGTTTTGACCAGGTTAGGTCAACTTAAAAATTTGACCTCAGTTCAAGGTCAAGTGGTGCCCCAAGTGGGCAATGGTGCATATGGGAAGACGTGCCTTCACGAGACAAACACATTGGTTTCGGTTTCACTTCTCTATCGTCATTATGTCAAGAGTAATTGACATACAACTGTTGGTGGCCTCGGATGACCTCGGCTGACCCTGAAGGGGTGACTTAACAAAAATGGCGCCTAGGTCATCAATAATGGCGTATAATAACATGATCCAGAAGGAACTAGACTGATATATTGCGTATCCTTGGAATAGGAAGCATTTGAATATTTCCCCATTGACTTATAATGGGAGGTCACGAAATTGACCCGACCTTAGGTCGCTGATATGCACAATACAAGATAGACGAATTGTAGATATATGACCTTATGAAATCCTGCAAGTGTAAAACTGATCATCCAAAACCTGTGACTGAGGTACGACCATAAGTTTTTTAAGGTGGGGTCACGTGACCTGATCTGGTGACCTGACCTGAGATGACCCGAACTATTTTTTTAACATAATATGCGCAATTGATGCCCGAACATCTGTGACAAAAACGGTGGCGCGCAGCACCGCTGTGTTTCCGATATCCTCAAAAACCTGAGGGGGGGGGGGGGGGGTCTAAGCCCCCCCGGCACGGCGCGGGTTAAAGATGTTAAAAGCGAATAGCTTAATTGGTTCGCTGCTGTTGTTATCGAGTTATAAACTTTTGGAAAACGATCGCAGTGCAGAGCATAGCTGCTTTGCTGCCGTTTATCTGGAGTTACAGGCTGCTGAACTGGGTTAATTACCAATACAAGACATTGGTGTTATCAATGAACATATTTCAGTATTTGAACGAGTGCCGGGCAAATGAAGAAATAAGTATTGTAAATAAACATTGTTTTAATCGAATGGGGTAGCGTGGTTCACTTCGCCCTGCAATGTTTTTGCTCACCGGGGACATGTTTTGGCTTCTTCGGTGTCGAATTACGTCATTTTATAGAAGTCCTAGATACAATTCATCCGAATGAAAATCAGCTGAAACACGAAACGACCCTTCGGACACATTTATTGGTAGATTCCGGTTGCCACTAAACACAATGTAAGATGTAATTCCTTAGCTAGTCCGCTATACCCCACTGTCCCATATAACCAAGTTTTAACCGCAGCGGTTCATGTAAAAGTATTGCATTCAAGTAATGCAGTGTCGCTTTCTCGAATTCAGCGTGCGCCGACTTACCTCGACTGTTTCCCTCGACTGTTTTCTCTGTGAAGCCCGCCTCACACGTGACTGTTTTATCTGTGAAGCCCGCCACACACTCGACTTTTCTCTGTGAAGCCCGCCTCACACGTGACTGTTTTCTCTGTGAAGCCCGCCACATACTCGACTGTTTTCTCTGTGAAGCCCGCCACACACTCGACTTTTCTCTGTGAAGCCCACCACACACGCGACTGTTTTCTCTGTGAAGCCCGCCACACACTCGACTTTTCTCTGTGAAGCCCACCACACACGTGACTGTTTTCTCTGTGAAGCCCGCCTCACACGTGACTGTTTTCTCTGTGAATCCCGCCACACACGCGACTGTTTTCTCTGTGAAGCCCGCCACACACTCGACTGTTTTATCTGTGAAGCCCGCCACACACTCGACTGTTTTCTCTGTGAAGCCCGCCACATACTCGACGGTTTTCTCTGTGAAGCCCGCCACACACTCGACTGTTTTCTCTGTGAAGCCCGCCACACGCGTGCCTGTTTTCTCTGTGAAGCCCGCCACATACTCGACTGTTTTCTCTGTGAAGCCCGCCACACACTCGACTGTTTTCTCTGTGAAGCCCGCCACACGCGTGACTGTTTTCTCTGTGAAGCCCGCCACACACTCGACTGTTTAATCTGTGAAGCCCGCCACACACTCGACTGTTTTCTCTGTGAAGCCCGCCACATACTCGACTGTTTTTTTCTGTGAAGCCCGCCACACGCGACTGTTTTTTTATGTGTGAAGCCCGCCACATACTCGACTGATTTATCTGTGAAGCCCGCCACATACGCGACTGTTTTCTCTGTGAAGCCCGCCACACACTCGACTGTTTTATCTGTGAAGCCCGCCACACACGCGACGGTTTTCTCTGTGAAGCCCGCCACTCACGCGAATGTTTCCTCTGTGAAGCCCGCCACACACGCGACTGTTTTCTCTGTGAAGCCCGCCACACACGCGACTGTTTTCTGTGTGAAGCCCGCCACTCACGCGATTGTTTTCTCTGTGAAGCCCGCCACACACTCGACTGTTTTCTCTGTGAAGCCCGCCACACTCTCGACTGTTTTCTCTGTGAAGCCCGCCACACACTCGACTGTTTACTGTGTGAAGCCCGTCACACACTCGACTGTTTTCTCTGTGAAGCCCGCCACACACGCGACTGTTTTCTCTGTGAAGCCCGCCACACTCGCGACTGTTTTCTCTGTGAAGCCCGCCACACACGCAACTGTTTTCTCTGTGAAGCCCGCCACACGCGACTGCTTTATCTGTGAAGCCCGCCACACACGCGACTTTTTTCTCTGTGAAGCCCGCCACACACGCGAAGGTTTTCTGTGTGAAGCCCGCCACACACTCGACTGTTTTCTCTGTGAAGCCCGCCACACACGCGACTGTTTATCTGTGAAGCCCGCCACACACGCGACTATTTTCTCTGTGAAGCCCGCCACACACCCGACTGTTTTATCTATGAAGCCCGCCACACACTCGACTGTTTTATCTGTGAAGCCCGCAACACACGCGACTGTTTTATCTGTGAAGCCCGCCACACACGCGACTGTTTTCTCTGTGAAGCCCGCCACTCACGCGACTGTTTTCTCTGTGAAACCCGCCACTCACGCGACTGTTTTCTCTGTGAAGCCCGCCACACACCCGACTTTTTCCTCTGTGAAGCCCGCCACACACGCGACTGTTTTCTCTGTGAAGCCCGCCACTCACGCGACTGTTTTCTCTGTGAAGCCCGCCACACACTCGACTGTTTCTCTGTGAAGCCCGCCACTCACGCGACTGTTTTCTCTGTGAAGTCCGCCACACTCTGGACTGTTCTCTGTTATGGCCTCAACTCTTCGGGTCCAGATAACGATGGAGGCTCACTGCCGCCGCCCCAGTGCCCCATACTTCAGCTGAGATGCAAATTTTGTGCATAAACGAGGTATATTCTAGACTCCAGGGACAACATATATGTGCTAGCTATAAAGCATATACCAAGTGATATAAAAGTGTCACGGTAAAATACACCTATTTATATACATTGCGTTTGCTAATGGGGGCAGGACTTGCGTAGTTTATCTCTCAAACTTGCACCTCAGGTGAAGGACGGGACAGCAGCGACCCGACCGTCGACGGGACCCGACACGGGCTGGCGCTGTGACGGGAATAAGTCTGGTCCGCTTCCGTTGCTTTCACAGCACGAGTCCAGACCACGGTGTTACTGTTGTGTGTGCTACTGCAGTCTCTCCAGTATGTGGTGTTACTGTTGTGTGTGCTACTGCAGTCTCTCCAGTATGTGGTGTTACTGTTGTGTGTGCTACTGCAGTCTCTCCGGTCCGTGGTGTTAGTGTTGTGTGCGCTACTGCAGTCTCTCCAGTCCGTGGTGTTACTGTTGTGTGAGCTACTGCAGTCTCCAGTATGTGGTGTTACTGTTGTGTGCGCTACTGCAGTCTCCAAGGTTTGGTGTTACTGTTGTGTGTGCTACTGCAGTCTCTCCAGTCCGTGGTGTTACTGTTGTTTGCGCTACTGCAGTCTCCAAGGTTTGGTGTTACTGTTCTGTGTGCTACTGCAGTCTCTCCAGTCCGTAGTGTTACTGTTGTGTGTGCTACTGCAGTCTCCAGCATGTGGTGCTACTGTTGTGTACGCTACTGCAGTCTCCCAACACTTGGTGCTACTGCTGTGTGTGCTACTGCAGTCTCTCCAGTCCGTAGTGTTACTGTTGTGTGTGCTACTGCAGTATCCAGCATGTGGTGTTACTGTTGTGTGTGCTACTGCAGTCTTCAGCATGTGGTGCTACTGTTGTGTACGCTACTGCAGTCTCCCAACACTTGGTGCTACTGCTGTGTGTGCTACTGCAGTCTCTCCAGTCCGTAGTGTTACTGTTCTGTGTGCTACTGCAGTCTCCAGCATGTGGTGTTATTGTGTTGTGTGTGCTACTGCAGTCTCCAAGGTTTGGTGTTACTGTTGTGTGTGCTACTGCAGTCTCTCCAGTCCGTGGTGTTACTGCTGTTTGCGCTACTGCAGTCTCCAAGGTTTGGCGTTACTGTTCTGTGTGCTACTGCAGTCTCTCCAGTCCGTAGTGTTACTGTTGTGTGCGCTACTGCAGTCTCCAGCATGTGGTGTTACTGTTGTGTGTGCTACTGCAGTCTCCAGTAGAGCCCTTCATGGAATGGGAATCCCATGGAACCCATGGAACGGGATGAAAACGGGTGGGAATGGGGCCATTTAAGGAAAATTAAAGGGTTGTAACGGGTTTGGGGCCGACCATACAATTTTTAGCACCACAAAAAAGTGAAATATGCTGAAACGGGTGGGAATGGGAGCCCCATCCATTATGAATTCGGATTGGAACGGGTTTGGTCTGGCTGAATGGGCTGGAACGGGATGGGGACTGAAAAGGTGTCCCATGAAGGGCTCTAGTCTCCAGCACTTGGTGCTACTGTTGTGTGCGCTACTGCATTCTCCAGCATGTGGTGCTACTGTTGTGTGATTTGTTGCAGTCTCCAGTCTATGGTGATTCATTTTTACCAGTTTGATCCACTAGCAATGCTCTTCAGTTTGTACTCCGCGAAAATGAACGGAATGACCGTTCGCGTGCGCGTTCTTAATAGCTCCTTTGCATGGGAAAGAATACTTTGAAACCGCCCGCTCGGCTCCTGACCCAATAAGGGCGTTTCACCGGTAGTTTATGAAAATACTTTGTTCTTCGGCCTTTACGTTGTACGCGCTCTCGTTCTAAATCGCCAAATAAGCCTTCACGCTTCACAACTCAGTTCACTATGTTTGTCTCCTCTTCATAGCTCAATTCACTCTATGTTTGTCTCCTCTTCATAGCTCAGTTCACGCTATGTTTGTCTCTTCTTCATAGCTCAGTTCACTCTATGTTTGTCTCCTCTTCACAGCTCAGTTCACTATGTTTGTCTCCTCTTCATAGCTCAATTCACTCTCTGTTTGTCTCCTCTTCATAGCTCAGTTCACTCTATGTTTGTCTCCTCTTCATAGCTCAGTTCACTCTATGTTTGTCTCCTCTTCATAGCTCAGTTAACTCTATGTTTGTCTCCTCTTCACAGCTCAGTTCACTATGTTTGTCCCCTCTTCATAGCTCAATTCACTCTCTGTTTGTCTCCTCTTCATAGCCCAGTTCACTCTATGTTTGTCTCCTCTTCATAGCTCAGTTCACTCTATGTTTGTATCCTCTTCATAGCTCAGTTCACTCTCTGTTTGTCTCCTCTTCATAGCTCAATTCACTCTCTGTTTGTCTCCTCTTCATAGCTCAGTTCACTCTATGTTTGTCTCCTCTTCATAGCTCAGTTCACTCTATGTTTGTCTCCTCTTCATAGCTCAGTTAACTCTATGTTTGTCTCCTCTTCACAGCTCAGTTCACTATGTTTGTCCCCTCTTCATAGCTCAATTCACTCTATGTTTGTCTCCTCTTCATAGCTCAATTCACTCTATGTTTGTCTCCTCTTCACAGCTCAGTTCACTATGTTTGTCTCCTCTTCATAGCTCAGTTCACTCTCTGTTTGTCTCTTCTTCATAGCTCAGTTCACGCTATGTTTGTCTCCTCTTCATAGCTCAGTTCACTCTATGTTTGTATCCTCTTCATAGCTCAGTTCACTCTCTGTTTGTCTCCTCTTCATAGCTCAGTTCACTCTCTGTTTGTCTCTTCATAGCTCAGTTCACTCGATGTTTGTCTCCTCTTCATAGCTCAGTTCACTCTTTGTTTGTCTCCTCTTAACAGCTCATTTCACTCTCTGTTTGTCTCCTCTCGCCTCTGCTCATCTCCGATGTCCCGGTTATTTTTTATCTGACCATCTGAACTCTCTTGACCTCTGTACTCCCCCGTCCCTCACCCCCATTTCCCGATGTGCCGATGACCCTTACCCTGACCTGACCTCTCGACTGCCTCAGGTGCACCTTCATCTGGGCTCCCCCGGCTAAGAAGAGAGCTGTGGTCACTGTCGACTCGTCTCAACTCTGGAAATCAGAGGTGAGAAGTCTCCGATCGCAACAGACCACTGGCGGATTAGTGTGTGTGTGTGTGTGTGTGTGTGTGTGTGTGTGTGTGTGTGTGTGTGTGTGTGTGTGTGTGTGTGTGTGTGTGTGTGTGTGTGTGTGCGTGTGCGTGTGCGTGTGCGTGTGCGTGTGCGTGTGCGTGTGCGTGTGCGTGTGCGTGTGCGTGTGCGTGTGCGTGTGCGTGTGCGTGTGCGGGTGCGGGTGCGGGTGCGGGTGCGGGTGCGGGTGCGGGTGCGGGTGCGGGTGCGGGTGCGGGTGCGGGTGCGGGTGCGGGTGCGGGTGCGGGTGCGGGTGCGGGTGCGGGTGCGGGTGCGGGTGCGGGTGCGGGTGCGGGTGCGGGTGCGGGTGCGGGTGCGGGTGCGGGTGCGGGTGCGGGTGCGGGTGCGGGTGCGGGTGCGGGTGCGGGTGCGGGTGCGGGTGTGTGTGTGTGTGTGTGTGTGTGTGTGTGTGTGTGTGTGTGTGTGTGTGTGTGTGTGTGTGTGTGAGAGTGTGAGAGTGTGTGTGTGTGGGGGTGTGTGGCATTAGGGGAAAATCTCCTCCCCCACACACACACACATACACACATACAGAACATAAGGTGTGGGGGAGCATTCAATACAAATATGCCCTCCTGCGCGTTCCTGCATTGGCGGTAAGAAGTGAAAATTAGGAAAACCTCGCCCCCGGTGAACAAACTTTCACGGTGAGGACGTCCCCCCCAAACTTGAAGACTTGATCCGCCAGTGCAGCAGACTCGCGCCTCGCGCAAGTTACGATCTACGACTGACTCGTGACAGACCTGCAACAGACTCGCGACTCGCGCCTCGCGCCTCGCGCTAACTTCTGTCGGACAGAAACCATACGCCATTCCTGTGTTATCATTTTGTTTTATTTTTTACTAAACTTGATGCGTACTGTATGCACACAATGAGCATTCTTTATGAATTACTGGATTAGCGAGTGGGAAGTAGTTCGACTTCTGAGTATTTTATCTTAGTGAGACACTAATGTTCCATGTTCTTTTTCACATTACTCAACTATTAAGTTGACGATGGTTGATGTTCGAAAATACAAGTTTCAGTTAACACAGTGAATTCGTATCTTCTCCATATCTTATATACCTTATATACCAGGGATTTCAGGAAAGTAGGCTAAAGGATTGAAGCCTGTGATTTCCCGCTCAGTACATTACTGTGACCCCTCTCTTGTCTTGAACATACGGTCTTGCTAGTGCTTGTCCAGTCTGTTTTTGAAGCTGTTTGTTGAATCAGCGTTGACCACTTCATCCGGTAGGCTATTCCAGGAGTTGATGACGCGATGAGAGAAGAAACGTTGGCGAATCACCTTGTTGGCCACTGGTTTCAACAGCTTCCTAGTGTGTCCCCTTGTGATGACATCCTCTGGAGCCAAAACGAAGAAACTTGTGGGATCCATCCTTATCTTGTTGGTCAGGAGCTGGTGCACCACAATCATGTCTCCTCTCTCACGTCTGTAGCACATGCTTGGCATTCTCAGCTGCTTCAGCCTTTCTTGGTATGGGAGATGCTTGAGTGACTTCACCATCTTGGTTGCCCTTCTCAGTACCCTCTCCACTTTGTCTTGATCACCACAGAAGGTGGGTCCCCATACACTGTTTCCATACTCAAGGATGGGCCTCACCATTGCTTTAAACAAGAGTGGAAGAGTAACTTCATTCAGGTCCAAGAAAGTTCGTCTGATGATGCCTAGGGTGCGGAAGGCTTTGGAAACTGTAGCAGCAGGGTGCCCATGCAACAGCAGTGATCTGTCAACAAGGAGGCCCAGGTCTCTTTCTTCTGTGGTGATTTCAAACTTTTGGCCTGCCATCATATAGTCAAAAGCTTGGTTTGAGGCGCCGATGTGCATGACTTTACACTTTGCAGTGTTAAGTGGTAGTTGCCACCTTTTTGTCCATGCTACCAGGGTATCTATATCTCTTTGGAGTGCTTGTACATCACTCTGGCTTCCTACTGGTCTGTACACCGTGGTATCATCGGCGTAAATCTTCACAGAGCTTCTGATGTCTTTTGGGATGGAGTGTACGGCTGCCACGAACAAGGTGGGCCCAAGAACACTACCTTGTGACACTCCACTGATGACCTGTACCCAGTCAGAGGCTGTCCCTTCCAACACAACTCTCTGCTTCCGATCAGTAAGAAAGCCTTGTATCCAGTTCAGCAATTGACCTCTTATACCGAGAGCTTCAAGGGTGATGAGTAGTCTTTTGTGAGCTACAGAGTCGAAAGCTTTTTGAAAGTCGAGATAGATTGTGTCTACTGGTGTACCAGCGTCCAGGTTACTGGTCCAATCATCCATGACTTGCAAGAGCTGAGATACACATGATCGACCTGGTACAAAACCATGTTGTGACTCCGACAGATGCCCACTTTCTACAAAGAAACACATCATCTCATTTCTTACAATTGATTCAAGAACCTTACTCACTTGAGAAGTCAGACTGATTGGGCGATAGTTTTCTACATACATATTATTTTGACATAAAGTGAAATGTATTTAATTTTTAGAAGATCTTCGAGGTAGTAGTCCATACATATTATTATACATACTACATACATATTATTTTGACAAAGTGAAATGTACTTAATTTTTTAGAAGATCTTCGAGGTAGTAGTCCACATATAAGCAGAATGTATTTAGCTTAGAGACTGATTGCATGACAACTGATGACACGAAGACAGCGGTAACACGCAATAATACTCAGGTAAAAAAAGGAAGACAAAAACGTAAAACGGCACAACCTAGTGCTGGGGCGCCGAATCCAGCCTCTCTGACCCTGGCGCTGCCCCGGCTACGCTTCTCGGTCGGTGTCATCACAGCTGCCGGTAGGCTGGGAGCAGGTAGCGCGCCAGATCCGGGTCTGCCAGGGGATCGCGTGGGTCCAGGAGTTGGAGGACGGCTCCACTCATCGCTGCGGGGTGCCTCGCTGCTGCCGCTGACATTTCGGCGAGCACCACCCTGTAGGCGGATAGAGGATCTCGCTATCCACCCTGTAGGCGGATATCGGATCTCAGCGCGGCCCGGAGCTAGTGTTGGGCGGGGCCTCAGTCGGTGTTTCCCCAACATCTGCCGGTGACGTCTTACCCTCCCTGACAATATTATACAGACTGGCCTTTCTTTTATACAGGCTTTTCGAACAGTTGCTGGAGCAGCGAGAGGCACTCTGTCATGATATTGCCGGCAGACTTCACCTGCTGTGGTGCATCCCCTCCGGTGTCACCTGAGCAGTGGCCGCGGCCGCCTCCGCCACGCGGTAGCCACGCCGACCCTCTGTCCCAGGCAGTGTAACAGGAGCGCTTGTTGTCTGGCCGGGTCCCACTGTGACCAACCGATGACCACCGCGTACAGCTCAAAGTCTGCACACCAGGCAGACCAAGGGATACTCGCAGTCGCTGCCGTGGCCAAAAATGGTCCCGGCGGGGGACGAACCTCTTCCATGGCTGCCAGCACACAGTTACGTTACTGTACCTCGTCGCCGGAATTACTGTACTGTCTTGCAGTATATTAACATAAAGACAACTGTACGACCGAAACGAAATCAAGTATCACCACAGACAAACCTGAGCGTCCATGCCGCCCGAGCGCCCCGCGTCCACACAAAGGAATGGCGCGACCGCACCCGGTCACCTCACTCGTCAGACACTCTGACCTCGCGCTAGGTGACAGCAGCGCTGCCGCGCCCGAACACTACAGTCATCAAGATTGAGATTGAGATTGTATTCGGGAACATCCACAGTAAACCCATGGCTTTTCAGAGCCCGTCGTTATGAGTGCGTATAGGCGGATAGAGAACAATGGCATGTCTGTGGCGCGCTGCTGCCAGCTGGGCGCTGCGCTGCTCAACAGACAGGTTGAAACAGAAAAGGAAATGACAAGGAACAGTGTAAAATTCACAGATTCACAGAGCACAACGTATAGAAGGGCGATGATAGCATGAATTTCGTTTCGTTATGTCTTCGATACTGCATTTTTCTCTCATTAGCAAAGACAAAACTTCAGCTGTCAGCATTGGTAAACAATGTCCTATAATAACATGAAGAATGTCCTATAATAACATGATCCAGAAGGAATTATACTGCTATCTTGCGTCTCCTTAGAATAGGAACCATTTGAATATTTCCCCTTTGACCGTGACCTGGTCTGGTGACCTGACCTGAGATGACCCGATATATTTTTTACAAACATTATGTGCGCAATTGATGGCCGAACAGCTGTGCCTAAAACGGGGGAAGTCACGAAATTAAACCGATCTTAGGTCGCTGATATTAAAATTCCAAGATATACGAATTGTAGATATATGTGACCTTGTGAAATCCTGAAAGTGTAAAACCGATCATCCCAAAGCTGTGACTGTAGTACGACCATAATTTTTTTTTGGGAGGTGGGGTCACGTGACCTGATCTGGTGACCTGACCTAAGATGACCCGAGGATTTTAAATACATAATGTCGACAATTGATGCACTGATGACAATTGATTACAATTGAGCTGTGCCAAAAATGGGGGCGCTGCGCGTCGCCGTTTTTCCGCTATCCGCGGAAAACCTGAGGGGTGTCTACCCCGACACGGCGCTGGTTAAAATTTAGGGATGATGTGAGCATGCAGCCATGTGTTAAGAGTATTCATGTGAAGTAAACAAAAATCCCCCCAGCTGTGCTTGGGTTATTTTTGTATGTGCTACCTTGCTTTGATAAGTGCTTTGAGTGGGCCACGGTCGGGGCCACTCAAAGCACTTTTACCAGCCCTGGGAGAACCCCGTTGTATTCAGGCGCAGGAATAGTCACCTGTTCACCATGTTCTATACCACCTGTTCACTGCTGTTCACTGTCGCCGAACAGGAGTTCACGCAGGCGCTGCCGGAGGTCACCAAGAGTCTGATCGAGAAGCGCGGCGACTGCCAGCGGGCGCTGAAATTCGTCCACTCACACGGCCCCGACCCGGCCAAACTGCGGGTGAAGTGTTTCTCGGTCATCTACTACAGCCCGGAGCGGCCGTACACGATCTGGAGCAACACCAGCGCCCTCACCGCCTACGTCTACTGGGACTGGTGGGTTGCGATCGCTTGGGGCCTGACGACTTTGCGATTGTCGTTATGTATCGCCGGGGTCTCCCACGCCGGCCCAAGTGTGGAAACCGAATGACCTCGTCAGTAGCCAGAGTCGAACCCGGCCGAACTAAGTCGAACCCATGGAGTGCGAGCCAAACGCTCTACCGTCTGAGTCGCCCGGACCCCTGGAACTGGTGTGTTGGTTGAGGGACTGAGTCGCCCGGACACCTGGAACTGGTATGTTGGCTGTGAGTCGCCCGGACCCCTGGAACTGGTGTGTTGGCTGAGGGATATTGCCAGATGAGCTAGGGCAGCAGAGGTTTTCAGAGGTTCAGCAGAGGACACAGGCAGAGGTTTTGCTGCGGGGGAAGATCCAGGGGATGGGGGGATATGCGGGATGTGGTGTACCAACCTAAGACGAATGAAATCAGCTGGATATTGGTTTTTATAATTTTGAAGCAAGTCTAACTTCTAAGCGACTTTCACTATTTCGTTTATTCTTATGTTTCCAGAGTAGGGCCCGTCATTTTGTAACTTTTTCGACGTTTTCCAGGTCTTCGGAGCTTTTCCCATGCATCTCGACGTAAAAAACAACATGGTGTGGTTCTTTTCCCCAAACACTGCGTTTTAACTTAGCGCATACACGATTTATGCACAATTATTTTGGGTCTCGGCATTAATCAGGCAGATTGTGAAGTAAATAGTTTTCGCACATTTTTTCTCTCTCTCATTTTTCCTATTCTCGCCATGTCGTATTTGTCCTAACACATTTATTCATCGCTGTAACGCATTTACTGGAAGTGTTATTCAAAACTTCCATAGCCACCGCTTTCAGCGCCATCTATTGAGCGATATAGTAAACTTTGTTCTATAAGTGGTTTATCGGCTTCTGACCGCTACTGAGGTGCGGGAAATGGGTCAGCGTGACCCCATGGCAATGTTCTAACCAGAACAAATGTTGAACTAACCCAGCACCTTGTTACGCCTTGTTGCACCCTGGTTGTGCTACAACTTTGGCCACCCGTGCACTGCATAACACCAGGTCCAGCAGATCCGGCGTCACGGGCAGCGGCGCTGCAGTCACCGGCTTCCGCAGCGTGCGCAGACAGGTATCCAGGACAGTCCAGCTTGTATGTTGGCGAACACGTCGGCAGTGGAGGCTCCGTCCAGCCTCTCTGGCACAGAGGAAGGTCCGTCCAGCCTCTTTGGTATAGTGGAGGGTCCGTCCAGCCTCTCTGGCACATAGCAGGGTCCGTCCAGTCTTCCCGGCACAGAGGAGGGTCCGTCTAGTCATAGACTGGGACTCCTAGCTGGTGTCAGTGTCATGAACCACAAGGGGAGTGGCTGAAGGACGCTCCATAGGAGTGGGACAACAGCGGATAATGCAAGGAGCTGTGCAAGTTAGTATCGGTGCTGGAGGTCACAAATGACACCGCAGAGGGGGGCGTCCAGCTGGTCCAACAGTTTGCTGGTACGATCACGAAGGATGAGACCGACCTACAGTGGCTGCTGCAGAGCGTGAGGCACACGGGAGGAAGTTTCTGAAGCTCACTAAGAGTGTCATGAGCACACTGTGGTGCAAAGCGTCTCTGCGCGCTGCGCGGCCGCTGCGTGGTGGACGGCGTGCAGCCGGCGCTCGCTCAGCTCATCGCCGCCTGTCAGTAGGTGGCTGAGGACGAGCGGGAGCGCTGAGAGACCGGCTTCGCCGCCTCCCACGACTCTGCCGACGTGTTCGCCAACATACAAGCTGGACTGTCCTGGATACCTGTCTGAGCACGCTGCGGAAGCCGGTGACTGCAGCGCCGCTGCCCGTGACGCAGGATCTGCTGAACCTGGGGTTATGCAGTGCACGGGTGGCCAAAGTTGTAGTACAACCAGGGTTCAACAAGGCGTAACAAGGTGCTAGGTTAGTTCAACATTTGTTCTGGTTAGAACATTGCCATGGGGTCACGCTGACCCATTTCCCGCACCTCAGTAGCGGTCAGAAGCCGATAAACCACTTATAGAACAAAGTTTACTATATCGCTCAATAGATGGCGCTGAAAGCGGTGGCTGTGGAAGTATTGAATAACACTTCCAGTAAATGCGTTACTGCGATGAATAAATGTGTTAACAAATACGACATGGCGAGAATAAGAAAAATGAGAGAGAGAGAGAAAATGTGCGAAACTATTTACTTCACAATCTGCCTGATTAATGCCGAGACCCAAAATAATTTTGCATCAATCGTGTATGCGCTAAGTTAAAACGCAGTGTTTGGGAAAAAGAACCACACCATGTTGTTTTTCACGTCAAGACGCATGGGAAAAGCTCCGAAAACCTGGAAAAAGTCGAACAAGTTGCAAAATGACGGACCCTAATCCACAGGTGATTTCGCAAGCAACGTCTGATGCTTTTTGTTATTTTGCCAGACTTTTTCGTGATTTTGTCCCCATACACACCTTTCTCGCCACTCTGGGCTTTCTCGACCTTTACACTGAAAGCTGATTGTCCTGTTTTCACTCCACGCACGCCTTATGAACAAAGTATTCAGTGCTCCCACAAGCCCCAGCTTGTTATCACCATCATCATCAGCATCGTCTTCCCCTCGTTCCAGGTACTTATCGCAGGGCATAGCGCGGCAGTTGAAGCACGCCATGAAGCTGACTCTGATCACGCGTTTTGAGAAGGCGCCGGCACAGACCCTGGGCCCCAAGCCGGCCGGTCCGCCCCCGAAACTAGTGGAGCGTCCAGACCCGCCGGTGAGGGGACCAGGGGTGGCGTGCAGCTGCAATGGCCGCTGTACTTGGTCGTTGTCAGTGTTAGAAGCAGGTTTTATTTAGGTACATTTTGTCTGGGAAGGTACGTGCGGTCCATTTAACGAAATAACCTTGGATTCGCTATTAGCTAAGATTAAGAAATATGCGTATTGCGTAAGGTATGGAGGTTAATGTGTATTTTAAGCATATCGATCAATTAAGAACTGCAAAACCCCTTCGAAAAGTTGCGACTTGATGCAATCCAGATCGATTTCACAACAGCGATTGTATGTTCCAATTCAATCCCACACCGACGACTGAACTGGAATAAGGCACCAGTTGACTGCTTGTGTGTCGACATGTTGCCAGTTGATAGATTGAACCCTGACCCCTTGGCCCCTGTCCCTGCCACCACCAGTCCCTGAAAGGTACCACCGAGGCGTGGATGAACCCCGCCTACCCGATGCAAGACTGGTTCGCCACGGTGAAGACCAGCAACTCGAAGAAGATCGCGCTGTTCGTGGTTGGCCTGTTACTAACACTGGGAATGCTGGGAGGCGGCGGCTACCTGCTCTACTACTTTGTGTGAGTCGAACAGCAGCCATCATGGGCGGATCCAGGGGGGGGGGGGGGGGGGGGGGGGGGTATGCCCCCCCCCCAAACCACCTGAAATCGGAGCAAATTTGATACATTTCCTGATATAATATAAAATCTAAGCAACTTTTACTAAGGAAAGTGTGTTTTATATCAATTATCGATGCACAAGCAAACGAAATCCGATGAGTTTTCAGAATTGTGTGAGACTTATTGGGATTTGCCCCCCCCCCCCACCCAAACTGACCCAAACCACCCATTCTGGATCCGCCCTTGGCAGCCATGGTGGCACTTTTCGTTCTTTTGATACGTTGATGAGGCTAGAAACAGACTTGAAATCATGACTGCGATGGCGAAGATGTGAAAGTGCTTTTTCGATGCAGCCTCTGGGTCAACTGTAAGGATTGATATAACCAAACAATTATTATCATGATTTTAATAAGTTATTAACTAATTAATAACTTATTAAAATCATGATAATCACTTTGTACTAGTACAAAATATCTTGCTAGCCCATGGTATTTCGGTAAAACAGGTGACCAATATCGTGATATTTGGTGTTGAAAAGCGTGTTAAATAACCCCTGTTCCGTTCGTCAGTGTCATCAAACCGACGCTGGACGACGACGAAGGATATGAGAAGATTGAGACTGCGTACAACACTCCCGGCGAGGCAGTCACCCCCGCCGGAGGAAGCTCCGAAGGTCTCAAACTCGAGTAACGAGTCGCCGCGCCACACCAGTGCCATCTATGGAGTGGGACTGGAAGGTGTGCGTCAGACACCAGTGCCATCTATGGAGCGGTGCTGGAAGGTGTGCGTCAGACACCAGTGCCATCTATGGAGCGGTGCTGGAAGGTGTGCGTCAGACACCAGTGCCATCTATGGAGCGGTACTGGAAACTGCAGTTAATGTCATTAGTGCCATCTATTGAGCGGTACTGGAAGCTGTACCGGCAGTGCTGCGATTGCCATCTGTGGAGTGAAACTGGAAACTTCTGCAACCGACCGCTGAAGGCTCTGGTGGTTTAATTTATATGATTTGTATGTAACTAGAAAATTATTTGGTAATATATTATTTCGACTGGATGTGTACTCAATCTTTTTATATTTAATTATTTGTATAATTTTATTCTGTTTTCACGTGAGTGTTAGTGTTATAATGTGTACTTAGTGTTATAATTTATTGAATGATCGCGGTACGAAATACACGAGAAGTGCTGCTGTCAGCCATATTCTGCAGGGCGCTGTTTGCTTATTAACACGCGTCCTGGCTAGGGGGGCGAAATCCGCCCCTCCGGTTTTTCGAGGATAGCGCAAAAACGCCGGTGCTGCGCGCCGCCGTTTTTTGCATACTAGTTCAGAAATCAACTACCCACATATTATTCACAATTCTTGACCTTGGGTCACCTAGGTCAGGTCACCAGACCAGGTCACGTGATGACCCCACCTCAAAAATGTTTGAGGTCGTACCGCAGCCACAGTTTTAGGACGATCGGTTTCAAACGTGCAGGATTTCATAAGGTTATAGATACCTACAATTTGTTGATCTTGGATTTCTGATATCGGTGACCTAAGGTCGGGTCAGTTTCGTGACCACCAACAATGTGTTGTCGATAACTATCGACATAACAAGATATATAAGTGAAAACGGTACCAATGTGTTTATCTCGTCGAGACACGTCTCCCAATATGCAACATGACCTACTTGGGTCACCATTTGACCTTGACCTGAGGTAAAATTTCTCAGTTGACCCAACCTGATCAACATGAATGATTCGAAGTACCTTGACGAGACAAACACGATGGCGTCAAACGTATTGCTTTATTTTTATTAGGTAAAAAGTTATTTGCAAAAAAAAACAGTTTTGGCAAAAAATATCCCTTTTGCCCTTTGATGACTTCTGGAACTTAAACTATTAACCTGAAGTTAAATTTAAAGGACACCAGTTGTGGTTGCATTTTTCAAGAGCTTTCGATTACTTTTTCGGTTTGTTCTTAGCTATCATAGTTTCCGAGATATTTAAGGGTATTCAAAGCGAAGTCCTAAAACTGGAAAATCTGACCTTTGATGACCTCTGGTGCAGGGTGTTATCTCCGCACGCAGTGCACACACGGTGTCTCGGCACGATCTGTATTCCCCGCGCCCGGCCGACCCCGCGTCGGCCGGTGCGTACCTCCCGGCCATAGTCACGTGGCACATGGCCAATCAGCGGGCGGCCAGCCCGGCCCTGCGCAGGGGCGCGGCCAGGCCTCCACTCAGTGGTGCACTCACAACATCCCTCCCCGAATCAAAACGTCCAGTTTTTCACACTCCCGCTAAACACTGCTTGCGCGTTCGCAAGTTATATCGCGGCGGCGGTGGGAGCTCAGCCGCGACAGGTGGCGCCTCTGTCGTAGGCGCCTCAGCCACCGGACCACTCAGCTGCTGATCAGGCAGAGGGGCAACCTCCTCCGCAGGTGGCGCCACCATCGGCTCTGGAGAGCCGGCCCGCACCGATATCGACACCGATACGGGCTTCGACACGGTCCTGTCGGTTGCGACAGCGGGTGTCGGCGACCCTGGCCGGGACACCGGCGGAGCTGCTGCCGTGGGCGGGGCTGCGACCGTGGGCGGAGCTGCTGCCGTGACGTTCTCGGCGTCTCGTCCGTCAGAGATCACGATACGGCGTGACCCGCAGGACACATCTGGGACGACCTGGTCCAGATGGCGCTGGATCACTCGGCCGTCGATCAGCCTCACAGTCAGTTTCGAGCCAGACCGCTCGATGCAGCTCCCGCGCAGCCACCGGGTCGAACGAGCGACCCCCGCCAGACCGGCCACCTGCGAAACAAGAACATGCATTCCAGGCAGAACTGTGCGATCCTGGGCACCCTCATCATACTTTTGCTTCATACTCTGTTGCGAAGCCCACATCCGATCCTGCAAGTTCGGAAGGACGCAGTCAAGGCGAGTCCGAAGCCGGCGGCCCATCATCAGCTCCGCTGGCGTGTGTCTGGTGATGCTATGGGGAGTAGTACGATATGCCAACAAAAATCTCGCTAGCCTCGACTGAATGGTTCCACCATGCTGCTTCCTTAAGCCCTGCTTTACAGTCTGAACAGCCCTTTCCGCCAGTCCGTTGCTCTTTGGTGATAACGGGGCAGTGAGCAGATGTCTAATGCCGTTTTGAGCACAAAATGACTGGAAAGTCGGCGATGTGAAGCACGTAGCGTTATCTGTGACTATCACTTTTGGTAAGCCCCAACACGAAAACGATTTTCGCAGCTCTTCTACCGATACCTCAGCAGTGGAGCGAGTCGTCACATGCACATCCAACCATTTGGTGCACGCGTCAGCGATCACCAGCAGCATCTGCCCGTTTACAGGCCCGCAATAGTCCACATGAATCCGCTCCCAAGGGCGGGTGGGCCAAGCCCACGGGCTGAGGGGCGTGACTGGCGCCTGTCTGCGGTACGTCTGACACGTGGGACACCCACTGACCATCTGAGAGATGTCAGCATCCACATTTGGCCACCACACATACATCCGTGCAAAACTCTTGGTGTGACTTTCGCCCATATGCCCTTCGTGGAGCATCGCGAGGACGCGATCTCGCAACTTGATCGGCACCACGACCCGTGAGCCCCAGAGCAAACAGCCATCGTGTGTGCTGAGCTCACCTTCTCTGCGGCGATACTGTACTAGCTCCGGAGCATGTGGTCCATCGGCAGGCCATCCGTCCCGGGTGTACCGCAGGACGACACTCAGTACCGGGTCTCGAGCTGTGAATAATCTGATACTTTCTGCTGTGACTGGAGTTGAGTCCACAAACTCCATGAGATGTACCGTCTCTGCGGGCGTTGGCAGCTCACACGGTCCTGTTGGCAGAGGCAGGCGGTTCAGACCATCACAGTGACCCTGTGTTGACCCTGGGAAATACTCCAACTTGTACTTATGTCCCGACAGGAGCAGCGCCCACCGAGTTACCCTGGGAGATGCCATGGGCGATATCGGTTTGTCTTCCCCAAGCATTCCCAGCAGGGGTTTGTGATCCGTGTGTATGCTGAATTTTCTCCCAGCCAAGTAGTAATGGAACCGGCGGACCCCTGCGATGACAGCCAATCCTTCGCGATCCGCCTGGGAGTATCGCTGCTCTGTCTGAGACAGTGATCGAGATTAGAATGCCACAGGGAGCTCCCCGAGATGTTTGTCAACAATGCTCAACACGCACCCCAGACCCCAAGGGCTGGCATCACATGCGAGGATCACCGGCGCCGATTCATCAAAATGCGCCAGAGTCTGGGGAGATGTGAGCAAATCCTTTCCCGCTTGAAACGCCCTCTGTTGCTCCGGACCCCACTCCCACTTCTGACCATTCCTCAGCAGCTTGTACAGCGGTGCGAGGGCAGTAGCCAGATCTTTCAAGAATTTGGAGTAATAATTGATCAGACCCAGCCAGGCCTGCAGCTCTTTGATGCCTTTTGGTGCAGGGGCGTTCTCCACCGCACTGACCTTCTCTGCCGTCGGTTTCACCCCGTCTGGACCGATGTGGTGACCCAAGTAAATCACCGACTTCACGCCGAACCGACACTTCTTCCGCTGCAGCCTCAGGTTGGCGTCCGAGAAGCGCTGCAGGACCTCTTCCAGGGCGGCTCTGTGCTCCTGTGGGTTCTTTCCAGACACGACCACATCGTCAAGGAACACCCCAACCCTTGGTATTCCCGACAGCAGCGTTTCCATGTACCGCTGAAACACTGCTGGGGCTGAAGCATACCCGAACCCCAAACGGGTTGGAACGAGGATACCCTTGTGAGTGTTGATAGCCAGGTACTTGCGGCTTTTCTCATCCAAGGGCAGCTGATTATAAGCACTCTTAAGATCTAGCTGACTGAAAACCATACTCCCTTGAAACTTTGTGAATAACTCCTCCGCTTTTGGTAACGGGTACTGCTCCAGAGGCGTGACTTTGTTCACCGTTAATCTGTAATCACCACATATTCTGATCTCACCTGATGCTTTGGGCACGGTGACTATGGGGGCTGCCCAGCTGTTCCACTTGACCGGCACAAGAAGGCCTGCTTTGATCTGCCGCTCCAGTTCAGCATCTACTTGCGACTTGTACGCCAGCGGCACCGTCCTTGGTTTGAAGAAGATGGGCTGTGCGGATTCGTCCACCGGAATGCTGACCTCTGCATCACGAGCGCAACCGAGGTCATCCTGAAAAACCTCCGGGAACTTGTCCCCGATAGCCTCGACGTCGCTCTTTTCTGAAACGGAGCACACACTTTGCCATTCGAGACGAATTTGGTGCAGCCAGTTTCTCCCGAACAACAGTGGTCCAGTTCCCTCCAAAACAACCAACGGAAGCCTGTAGGACGACCCCTGATAGCCAACGTCCATCATCACTTCGCCTCTGACCACCAGCCTCTCTCCCGAGAACGTGCGCGGGAGCAGATCCGTTGGACGCAACAGACGGTCACCGGAGGGCCACAGCTCCTTGAACCGGCTGTAGGAGCAGACAGACACAGACGCCCCCGTATCCAGCTCCATCCGAACCGCTTGCCCGTTTAACCTCACGTCCAACAGGATCGGAGGGCGTCCCCTGCTGCCGACTCCCCCGCCCGAACAAGCGAACAAGTCCCCGACAACGGCGTCACTCTCAGGCTGCTCATGGCCCTCAACACACAAGTCATCATTTTGTTCTGGGACGTCATCGAGACTATTCACCGTACCCGCCTTGTGAGCTGCACTGGTATGACCATATTTGGAGCAACGGAAACATCTTTTGCGTTTAAAGTAGCACTCAGC
This sequence comes from Chirona hameri, assembly GCA_036785665.1. Classification (NCBI taxonomy): domain Eukaryota; kingdom Metazoa; phylum Arthropoda; class Thecostraca; order Balanomorpha; family Balanidae; genus Chirona; species Chirona hameri. Next base: position 61,607 of record JAXIVJ010007109.1, read on the forward strand.
CTCCTGATGCTTACCACTCAGACAACGCCAGCATTTTTTAGCGCTTGAGTCAGAGATTTGGCGGTGCTTACTTGTTCGCTGACCCTCTCGGAACTGCCGTGACTCAGCTGATGCCTGGATGCGTTGAACCGTTGGCTCGGTTGGCTGTGCTCCAGGGCTGGAGGCTCCAGACAGCTCCTGGTGATTCCGCCCAGCTGTCTCCAGTGCCACTGCCATCTCAGTAGCCTTCTGCAACGACAATTCAGGCTCCGGCAGCAGACGACTCTGAATCAGCTCAGATTTGATCCCACACACCAGTCGGTCACGTATCATTTCATCCAAAAACGATCCAAACTGGCAGTCTCGTGACAGCTGTCTTAACCTTGCGATATAATCCTGCACGGGTTCATTCAGGTGACGAGAGCAAGTGAAAAATCTGAACCGTGCTACGGTTACTGATGGTCGAGGGTGAAAATGCTCTCTCAACACGGTCACGATGCGATCATATGAAACCTCATCTGGTTTGGCAGGTGACAACAGAGATCGTACGATACCGTATGTGCGTGATCCAACGTTGCTCAGCAGGATAGCCCTCTTCTTTATGACGTCTTCTATATCGTTAGCAACACAAAAATTGAACCAACCGCTCCACGTACTCTTCCCAGTTATCATCCGCCGCGTCAAAAACTTCTAGTCGGCCCAGCGGCATCTTGCAATCTCATCCTCGTCGCCACTGTTATCTCCGCACGCAGTGCACACACGGTGTCTCGGCACGATCTGTATTGCCCACGCCCGGCCGACCCCGCGTCGGCCGGTGCGTACCTCCCGGCCATAGTCACGTGGCACATGGCCAATCAGCGGGCGGCCAGCCCGGCCCTGCGCAGGGGCGCGGCCAGGCCTCCACTCAGTGGTGCACTCACAACACAGGGGTTGCGCCACTGATTTTTTCCAGGGGTGGCAAAATTGACTGAGT
>JAXIVJ010007110.1:0-50000 GCA_036785665.1 Chirona hameri
GGTACAAGACGTAGCAGTGCCGGTAACCGTAGGTCCGACCGCCCGAGAAGACGAGAGACGGAGCTAGTACACGGTGACAACGTGGCTGGACCCCGTCTAAGTTGGTCAGTGTCACAAGTGCTGCGGGTGAAAATGCATCTGGTAGCGCTGCGACGCCGCGTCATCGTCGCATTGCAGATTGCACCATGAAAGCACTGCTTATGAATTATGCAGTGAGCAGCGGTATACACGACACTGTGTCAACCCGTGTATCTATGTTAAGTTATTGATACCTACACATATAATGTATTCAAACCCTCTTCGGGTCCCAGACCATGAAATCCTTTTCACGAATTTCGCGGTACCTATGTCAACATATAGCTCAACTCATACAACGCCGTGAAAGCGAAGGTATACATGACACAGTTTACACCAAAATATAGAGGAGCGGTTCAAATCGCGACTGCTATCACACAGTCGTCACGAGCATATGACCGGCTCCGCTATCAGCGCCTATATACCACACCACCTGCCGAAGAGGTGGCGTTCAGTAAGACCTCCGGCCAACCTCCGCGGCGGCAGACCGTTAATACGGATCATGGCTCGGTGACGGAAGCCCACGAGGCTGCTGCAGCTAACCGTGTCCCCCCGCAGTGGCTATATAAGTCCGCCCACGAGGCTGCTGCAGCTAACCGTGTCCCCCCGCAGTGGCTATATAAGTCCGCCCACGAGGCTGCTGCAGCTAACCGCGTGTCCCCCCGCAGTGGCTATATAAGTCCGCCCACGAGGCTGCTGCAGCTAACCGTGTCCCCCCACAGTGGCTATATAAGTCCGCCCACGAGGCTGCTGCAGCTAACCGTGTCCCCCCGCAGTGGCTATATAAGTCCGCCCACGAGGCTGCTGCAGCTAACCGTGTCCCCCCACAGTGGCTATATAAGTCCGCCCACGAGGCTGCTGCAGCTAACCGTGTCCCCCGCAGTGGCTATATAAGTCCGCCCACGAGGCTGCTGCAGCTAACCGTGTCCCCCCACAGTGGCTATATAAGTCCGCCCACGAGGCTGCTGCAGCTAACCGTGTCCCCCCGCAGTGGCTATATAAGTCCGCTCACGAGGCTGCTGCAGCTAACCGTGTCCCCCCACAGTGGCTATATAAGTCCGCCCACGAGGCTGCTGCAGCTAACCGTGTCCCCCCGCAGTGGCTATATAAGTCCGCCCACGAGGCTGCTGCAGCTAACCGTGTCCCCCCGCAGTGGCTATATAAGTCCGCCCACGAGGCTGCTGCAGCTAACCGTGTCCCCCCGCAGTGGCTATATAAGTCCGCCCACGAGGCTGCTGCAGCTAACCGTGTCCCCCCACAGTGGCTATATAAGTCCGCCCACGAGGCTGCTGCAGCTAACCGTGTCCCCCCGCAGTGGCTATATAAGTCCGCTCACGAGGCTGCTGCAGCTAACCGTGTCCCCCCGCAGTGGCTATATAAGTCCGCCCACGAGGCTGCTGCAGCTAACCGTGTCCCCCCACAGTGGCTATATAAGTCTGCCCACGAGGCTGCTGCAGCTAACCGTGTCCCCCCGCAGTGGCTATATAAGTCCGCACACGAGGCTGCTGCAGCTAACCGTGTCCCCCGCAGTGGCTATATAAGTCCGCCCACGAGGCTGCTGCAGCTAACCGTGTCCCCCCGCAGTGGCTATATAAGTCCGCCCACGAGGCTGCTGCAGCTAACCGTGTCCCCCCGCAGTGGCTATATAAGTCCGCCCACGAGGCTGCTGCAGCTAACCGTGTCCTCCCGCAGTGGCTATATAAGTCCGCCCACGAGGCTGCTGCAGCTAACCGTGTCCCCCCGCAGTGGCTATATAAGTCCGCCCACGAGGCTGCTGCAGCTAACCGTGTCCCCCCGCAGTGGCTATATAAGTCCGCCCACGAGGCTGCTGCAGCTAACCGTGTCCCCCCGCAGTGGCTATATAAGTCCGCCCACGAGGCTGCTGCAGCTAACCGTGTCCCCCGCAGTGGCTATATAAGTCCGCTCACGAGGCGGCTGCAGCTAACCGTGTCCCCCCGCAGTGGCTATATAAGTCCGCTCACGAGGCTGCTGCAGCTAACCGTGTCCCCCTGCAGTGGCTATATAAGTCCGCCCACGAGGCTGCTACAGCTAACCGTGTCCCCCCGCAGTGACTATATAAGTCCGCCCACGAGGCTGCTGCAGCTAACCGTGTCCCCCCCCCCCACAGTGGCTATATAAGTCCGCCCACGAGGCTGCTGCAGCTAACCGTGTCCCCCGCAGTGGCTATATAAGTCCGCCCACGAGGCTGCTGCAGCTAACCGTGTCCCCCCGCAGTGGCTATATAAGTCCGCTCACGAGGCTGCTGCAGCTAAATGTGTCCCCCTGCAGTGGCTATATAAGTCCACCCACGAGGCTGCTGCAGCTAACCGTGTCCCCCCGCAGTGGCTATATAAGTCCGCCCACGAGGCTGCCGCAGCTAACCGTGTCCCCCGCAGTGGCTATATAAGTCCGCTCACGAGGCGGCTGCAGCTAACCGTGTCCCCCCGCAGTGGCTATATAAGTCCGCTCACGAGGCTGCTGTAGCTAACCGTGTCCCCCTGCAGTGGCTATATAAGTCCGCCCACGAGGCTGCTGCAGCTAACCGTGTCCCCCGCAGTGGCTATATAAGTCCGCCCACGAGGCTGCTGCAGCTAACCGTGTCCCCCCACAGTGGCTATATAAGTCCGCCCACGAGGCTGCTGCAGCTAACCGTGTCCCCCCACAGTGGCTATATAAGTCCGCCCACGAGGCTGCTGCAGCTAACCGTGTCCCCCCACAGTGGCTATATAAGTCCGTCCACGAGGCTGCTGCAGCTAACCGTGTCCCCCCACAGTGGCTATATAAGTCCGCTCACGAGGCTGCTGCAGCTAAACGTGTCCCCCCGCAGTGGCTATATAAGTCCGCTCACGAGGCTGCTGCAGCTAACCGTGTCCCCCGCAGTGGCTATATAAGTCCGCCCACGAGGCTGCTGCAGCTAACCGTGTCCCCCCCCCACAGTGGCTATATAAGTCCGCCCACGAGGCTGCTGCAGCTAACCGTGTCCCCCGCAGTGGCTATATAAGTCCGCCCACGAGGCTGCTGCAGCTAACCGTGTCCCCCCGCAGTGACTATATAAGTCCGCCCACGAGGCTGCTGCAGCTAACCGTGTCCCCCTGCAGTGGCTATATAAGTCCACCCACGAGGCTGCTGCAGCTAACCGTGTCCCCCTGCAGTGACTATATAAGTCCGCCCACGAGGCTGCTGCAGCTAACCGTGTCCCCCCGCAGTGGCTATATAAGTCCGCCCACGAGGCTGCTGCAGCTAACCGTGTCCCCCTGCAGTGGCTATATAAGTCCGCCCACGAGGCTGCTGCAGCTAACCGTGTCCCCCCGCAGTGGCTATATAAGTCCGCCCACGAGGCTGCTGCAGCTAACCGTGTCCCCCCGCAGTGGCTATATAAGTCCGCCCACGAGGCTGCTGCAGCTAACCGTGTCCCCCCACAGTGGCTATATAAGTCCGCCCACGAGGCTGCTGCAGCTAACCGTTTCCCCCGCAGTGGCTATATAAGTCCGCCCACGAGGCTTCTGCAGCTAACCGTGTCCCTCCGCAGTGGCTATATAAGTCCGCCCACGAGGCTGCTGCAGCTAACCGTGTCCCCCCGCAGTGGCTATATAAGTCCGCCCACGAGGCTGCTGCAGCTAACCGTGTCCCCCCGCAGTGGCTATATAAGTCCGCCCACGAGGCTGCTGCAGCTAACCGTGTCCCCCTGCAGTGGCTATATAAGTCCGCTCACGAGGCTGCTGCAGCTAACCGTGTCCACTGCAGTGGTTATATAAGTCCGCCCACGAGGCTGCTGCAGCTAACCGTGTCCCCCGCAGTGGCTATATAAGTCCGCCCACGAGGCTGCTGCAGCTAAGCGTGTCCCCCGCAGTAGCTATATAAGTCCGCTCACGAGGCTGCTGCAGCTAACCGTGCCCCCCGCAGTGGCTATATAAGTCCGCCCACGAGGCTGCTGCAGCTAACCGTGTCCCCCCCCCCCAGTGGCTATACAAGTCCGCTCACGAGGCTGCTGCAGCTAACCGTGTCCCCTGCAGTGGCTATATAAGTCCGTCCACGAGGCTGCTGCAGCTAACCGTGTCCCCCCCCCCCCAGTGGCTATATAAGTCCGCTCACGAGGCTGCTGCAGCTAACCGTGTCCCCCGCAGTGGCTATATAAGTCCGCCCACGAGGCTGCTGCAGCTAACCGTGTCCCCCCGCAGTGGCTATATAAGTCCGCCCACGAGGCTGCTGCAGCTAACCGTGTCCCCCCGCAGTGGCTATATAAGTCCGCTCACGAGGCTGCTGCAGCTAACCGTGTCCCCCCATAGTGGCTATATAAGTCCGCCCACGAGGCTGCTGCAGCTAACCGTGTCCCCCGCAGTGGCTATATAAGTCCGCTCACGAGGCTGCTGCAGCTAACCGTGTCCCCCGCAGTGGCTATATAAGTCCGCCCACGAGGCTGCTGCAGCTAACCGTGTCCCCCCACAGTGACTATATAAGTCCGCCCACGAGGCTGCTGCAGCTAACCGTGTCCCCCCGCAGTGGCTATATAAGTCCGCTACCGAGGCTGCTGCAGCTAACCGTGTCCCCCCGCAGTGGCTATATAAGTCCGCCCACGAGGCTTCTGCAGCTAACCGTGTCCCCTGCAGTGGCTATATAAGTCCGCTCACGAGGCTGCTGCAGCTAACCGTGTCCCCCTGCAGTGGCTATATAAGTCCGCCCACGAGGCTGCTGCAGCTAACCGTGTCCCCCCGCAGTGGCTATATAAGTCCGCCCACGAGGCTGCTGCAGCTAACCGTGTCCCCCGCAGTGGCTATATAAGTCCGCTCACGAGGCTGCTGCAGCTAACCGTGTCCCCCGCAGTGGCTATATAAGTCCGCTCACGAGGCTGCTGCAGCTAACCGTGTCCCCCCGCAGTGGCTATATAAGTCCGCCCACGAGGCTGCTGCAGCTAACCGTGTCCCCCCGCAGTGGCTATATAAGTCCGCTCACGAGGCTGCTGCAGCTAACTGTGTCCCCCCGCAGTGGCTATATAAGTCCGCCCACGAGGCTGCTGCTGCTAACCGTGTCCCCCCGCAGTGGCTATATAAGTCCGCCCACGAGGCTGCTGCAGCTAACCGTGCCCCCCCCTGCAGTGGCTATATAAGTCCGCTCACGAGGCTGCTGCAGCTAATCGTGCCCCCCACAGTGGCTATATAAGTCCGCCCACGAGGCTGCTGCAGCTAACCGTGTCCCCCCGCAGTGGCTATATAAGTCCGCCCACGAGGCTGCTGCAGCTATCCGTGTCCCCCCGCAGTGGCTATATAAGTCCGCTCACGAGGCTGCTGCAGCTAACCGTGTCCCCCCGCAGTGGCTATATAAGTCCGCCCACGAGGCTGCTGCAGCTAACCGTGTCCCCCCGCAGTGGCTATATAAGTCCGCCCACGAGGCTGCTGCAGCTAACCGTGTCCCCCCGCAGTGGCTATATAAGTCCGCCCACGAGGCTGCTGCAGCTAACCGTGTCCCCCGCAGTGGCTATATAAGTCCGCCCACGAGGCTCCTGCAGCTAACCGTGTCCCCCCACAGTGGCTATATAAGTCCGCTCACGAGGCTGCTGCAGCTAACTGTGTCCCCCACAGTGGCTATATAAGTCCGCTTACGAGGCTGCTGCAGCTAACTGTGTCCCCCCACAGTGGCTATATAAGTCCGCTCACGAGGCTGCTGCAGCTAACCGTGTCCCCTGCAGTGGCTATATAAGCCCGCCCACGAGGCTGCTGCAGCTAACCGTGTCCCCCCGCAGTGGCTATATAAGTCCGCTCACGAGGCTGCTGCAGCTAACCGTGTCCCCCCGCAGTGGCTATATAAGTCCGCCCACGAGGCTGCTGCTGCTAACCGTGTCTCCCCACAGTGGCTATATAAGTCCGCCCACGAGGCTTCTGCTGCTAACCGTGTCCCACCACAGTGGCTATATAAGTCCGCCCACGAGGAAGCTAACCGTGTCCCCCGCAGTGGCTATATAAGTCCGCCCACGAGGCTGCTGCAGCTAACCGTGTCCCCCCGCAGTGGCTATATAAGTCCGCCCACGAGGCAGCTAACCGTGTCCCCCTGCAGTGGCTATATAAGTCCGCCCACGAGGCAGCTAACCGTGTCCCCCTGCAGTGGCTATATAAGTTCGCCCACGAGGCTGCTGCAGCTAACCGTGTCCCCCGCAGTGGCTATATAAGTCCGCTCACGAGGCTTCAGCAGCTAACCGTGTCCCCTGCAGTGGCTATATAAGTCCGCCCACGAGGCTGCTGCAGCTAACCGTGTCCCCCCGCAGTGGCTATATAAGTCCGCCCACGAGGCTGCTGCAGCTAACCGTGTCCCCCCGCAGTGGCTATATAAGTCCGCCCACGAGGCTGCTGCAGCTAACCGTGTCCCCCCGCAGTGGCTATATAAGTCCACTCACGAGGCTGCTGCAGCTAACTGTGTCCCCCACAGTGGCTATATAAGTCCGCTTACGAGGCTGCTGCAGCTAACTGTGTCCCCCCACAGTGGCTATATAAGTCCGCTCACGAGGCTGCTGCAGCTAACCGTGTCCCCTGCAGTGGCTATATAAGTTCGCCCACGAGGCTGCTGCAGCAACCGTGTCCCCCCGCAGTGGCTATATAAGTCCGCTCACGAGGCTGCTGCAGCTAACCGTGTCCCCCCGCAGTGGCTATATAAGTCCGCCCACGAGGCTGCTGCTGCTAACCGTGTCCCCCCACAGTGGCTATATAAGTCCGCCCACGAGGCTTCTGCTGCTAACCGTGTCCCCCCACAGTGGCTATATAAGTCCGCCCACGAGGCAGCTAACCGTGTCCCCCGCAGTGGCTATATAAGTCCGCCCACGAGGCTGCTGCAGCTAACCGTGTCCCCCGCAGTGGCTATATAAGTCCGCCCACGAGGCAGCTAAGCGTGTCCCCCTGCAGTGGCTATATAAGTCCGCCCACGAGGCAGCTAACCGTGTCCCCCTGCAGTGGCTATATAAGTTCGCCCACGAGGCTGCTGCAGCTAACCGTGTCCCCCGCAGTGGCTATATAAGTCCGCTCACGAGGCTTCAGCAGCTAACCGTGTCCCCTGCAGTGGCTATATAAGTCCACTCACGAGGCTGCTGCAGCTAACTGTGTCCCCCACAGTGGCTATATAAGTCCGCTTACGAGGCTGCTGCAGCTAACTGTGTCCCCCCACAGTGGCTATATAAGTCCGCTCACGAGGCTGCTGCAGCTAACCGTGTCCCCTGCAGTGGCTATATAAGTCCGCCCACGAGGCTGCTGAGCTAACCGTGTCCCCCCGCAGTGGCTATATAAGTCCGCTCACGAGGCTGCTGCAGCTAACCGTGTCCCCCCGCAGTGGCTATATAAGTCCGCCCACGAGGCTGCTGCTGCTAACCGTGTCCCCCACAGTGGCTATATAAGTCCGCCCACGAGGCTTCTGCTGCTAACCGTGTCCCCCCACAGTGGCTATATAAGTCCGCCCACGAGGCAGCTAACCGTGTCCCCCGCAGTGGCTATATAAGTCCGCCCACGAGGCTGCTGCAGCTAACCGTGTCCCCCGCAGTGGCTATATAAGTCCGCCCACGAGGCAGCTAAGCGTGTCCCCCTGCAGTGGCTATATAAGTTCGCCCACGAGGCTGCTGCAGCTAACCGTGTCCCCCGCAGTGGCTATATAAGTCCATTCACGAGGCTTCAGCAGCTAACCGTGTCCCCTGCAGTGGCTATATAAGTCCGCCCACGAGGCTTCTGCAGCTAACCGTGTCCCCCACCCCACAGTGGCTATATAAGTCCGCCCACAAGGCTGCTGCAGCTAACCGTGTCCCCCCGCAGTGGCTATATAAGTCCGCCCACGAGGCTGCTGCAGCTAACCGTGTCCCCCCGCAGTGGCTATATAAGTCCGCCCACGAGGCTGCTGCTGCTAACCGTGTCCCCCCGCAGTGGCTATATAAGTCCGTCCACGAGGCTGCTGCAGCTAACCGTGTCCCCCGCAGTGGCTATATAAGTCCGCCCACGAGGCTTCTGCCGCTAACCGTGTCCCCTGCAGTGGCTATATAAGTCCGCTCACGAGGCTGCTGCAGCTAACCGTGTCCCGCCGCACACTCACAAAAAATCAACACCTGCGCAGCGTGTCAACACCCCTAGCCCGTGTGATACCCACACAACCTAAAATACGTCGCCTGGAAGCTGTTTTGTTTAGCACTCAGGGAGGTGTACCGGAACAACCGTGATCGCCGCTGCATGGGGTGTATAGGTTTAACGGAACACCCTTGATAACCGCTGCATGGGGTGTCGAGGTGTCGCAATACGCATGCGTGGGGTGTCGATTGACGCCTCAGCCGGGCGTATTGCGGGAGTTCGTTTACCATTGGGAGAGGAGTAAAGTCACCGCTGCATGGGGTGTCGAGGTGTCGCAATACTCATGCGAGGGGTGTCGATTGACGCCTCAGCCGGGCGAATTGCGGGAGTTCGTTTACCACTGGGAGAGGTGTGACGGTCGCCGCTGCATGGGGTGTCGTGACGCAAACGCATGGCGGGCGGCGGCCGCCGCCGGGCGCCGGCTCAGAGACGTGTCGCAACTCGCAAGACTCATGCCAATCTGAGCACTATGACCTGACTCTGACCACTCGCGTCAATCTTCCCAATCTGAGCAACTAAAAATTAGTACATTTCAGTGCAAAACCATTGTATTAACAAAACCGTTAATTATTGTAAACAGATCCATGTATCAACACCAGCATCACAAGTCAGCATCATCAAGCATACTCATAAATAATCATAGTTACTATGGATCAACAGTCAGCTACGTATATTCATATGTTTATAGAAGCTTGGTCGGTGCAGCTCCGACCGGATAAGAAATACAATTGGTTGTGACGGGAGGGCATGAAACATATAGACGCTATCATACCTAATGTTTATCGATCACAAATTCACAACTAAGTACATTTCTAAGATCAAAAGAACGCACGAAAGAACGCACTCACAACTCACACTTAGGTACTTGTAACTCCGATCACGACAGCACGATTGACAGCCTTTCGAAACTCAACGGCAACTTGAACACTGACAACGGTCGACGCACGCACACCATGCACAACCCGCCGCGCCCAAGGTTACTGCTCTACTAACCCGGCGCGGCGGCGCGGCCGGCCGGCGGTTATGTGCGCGCGCAGCCAACGCCGCGCCGTCGTCTGCGTGCATCTGCGTCACGACACCCCAAGCAGCGGCGACCGTCACACCTCTCCCAGTGGTGAACGAACTCCTGAAATACGTCCGGCTGAGGCGTCAATCGGCTCCCCCCGCATGAGTATTGCGACTCCTCGACACCCCATGCAGCGGTGACGAACACACAATGCGATGGTGGTCGGCACTGACACAACACGCAGGGGTCTGACATGGGTGTAGATAGCGAAGCATCAACAGTGACACCCCATGCATGAGTAAATTTCCAAATTAAGCGTTGTGGCAGGAGTTGACACCCGGGTCGTGTGTAGCGATTTTGTGAGTGCAGTGGCTATATAAGTCCGCTCACGAGGCTGCTGCAGCTAACCGTGTCCCCCCGCAGTGGCTATATAAGTCCGCCCACGAGGCTGCTGCAGCTAACCGTGTCCCCCCGCAGTGGCTATATAAGTCCGCCCACGAGGCTGCTGCTGCTAACCGTGTCCCCCCGCAGTGGCTATATAAGTCCGCTCACGAGGCTGCTGCAGCTAACCGTGTCCCCCCGCAGTGGCTATATAAGTCCGCTCACGAGGCGGCTGCAGCTAACTGTGTCCCCCGCAGTGGCTATATAAGTCCGCTCACGAGGCTGCTGCAGCTAACCATGTCCCCCCGCAGTGGCTATATAAGTCCGTCCACGAGGCTGCTGCAGCTAACCGTGTCCCCCGCAGTGGCTATATAAGTCCGCCCACGAGGCTGCTGCAGCTAACCGTGTCCCCCCGCAGTGGCTATATAAGTCCGCTCACGAGGCTGCTGCAGCTAACCGTGTCCCCCCGCAGTGGCTATATAAGTCCGTCCACGAGGCTGCTGCAGCTAACCGTGTCCCCCCGCAGTGGCTATATAAGTCCGTCCACGAGGCTGCTGCAGCTAACCGTGTCCCCCCCGCAGTGGCTATATAAGTCCGCTCACGAGGCTGCTGCAGCTAACCGTGTCCCCCCGCAGTGGCTATATAAGTCCGCCCACGAGGCTGCTGCAGCTAACCGTGTCCCCCCGCAGTGGCTATAAGTGGCAGATCTTCCAGATCGTCAGAGGACTCCCTGGTGCCCAGCGCCGAGGCTCTGAGGCCAGTATAAGGTGGCGTGTAGTGGCAATATCACGATTGGTGAGTGGCTCATCAGCTGAGGGCCTAAGGCCATACAAGCTCCTCTCGTGGCAATGGCTGGTGATTTGAATCACGCCAACTGAGGCCATATACGCTGTTCGCACGCTTGAGTTGAGCGACTGCTGATGCTGAACACGCTGTTTCCGTACTGACACACAGCTTCCCCGCACGGCTAGCGGGCTGTATAATGTTTCCGTACTGACACACAGCTTCCCCGCACGGCTAGCGGGCTGTATAATGTTTCCGTACTGACACACAGCTTCCCCGCACGGCTAGCGGGCTGTATAATGTTTCTGTACTGACACACAGCTTCCCCGCACGGCTAGCGGGCTGTATAATGTTTCTGTACTGACACACAGCTTCCCCGCACGGCTAGCGGGCTGTATAATGTTTCCGTACTGACACACAGCTTCCCCGCACGGCTAGCGGGCTGTATAATGTTTCCGTACTGGCACACAGCTTCCCCGCATGGCTAGCGGGCTGTATAATGTTTCCGTACGGACACACAGCTTCCCCGCACGGCTAGCGGGCTGTATAATGTTTCCGTACTGACACACAGCTTCCCCGCACGGCTAGCGGGCTGTATAATGTTTCCGTACTGACACACAGCTTCCCCGCACGGCTAGCGGGCTGTATAATGTTTCCGTACTGACACACAGCTTCCCCGCACGGCTAGCGGGCTGTATAATGTTTCCGTACTGACACACAGCTTCCCCGCACGGCTAGCGGGCTGTATAATGTTTCCGTACTGACACACAGCTTCCCCGCACGGCTAGCGGGCTGTATAATGTTTCCGTACTGACACACAGCTTCCCCGCACGGCTAGCGGGCTGTATAATGTTTCCGTACTGACACACAGCTTCCCCGCACGGCTAGCGGGCTGTATAATGTTTATGTACTGACACACAGCTTCCCCGCACGGCTAGCGGGCTGTATAATGTTTCTGTACTGACACACAGCTTCCCCGCACGGCTAGCGGGCTGTATAATGTTTCCGTACTGACACACAGCTTCCCCGCACGGCTAGCGGGCTGTATAATGTTTCCGTACTGGCACACAGCTTCCCCGCATGGCTAGCGGGCTGTATAATGTTTCCGTACGGACACACAGCTTCCCCGCACGGCTAGCGGGCTGTATAATGTTTCCGTACTGACACACAGCTTCCCCGCACGGCTAGCGGGCTGTATAATGTTTCCGTACTGACACACAGCTTCCCCGCACGGCTAGCGGGCTGTATAATGTTTCCGTACTGACACACAGCTTCCCCGCACGGCTAGCGGGCTGTATAATGTTTCCGTACTGACACACAGCTTCCCCGCACGGCTAGCGGGCTGTATAATGTTTCCGTACTGACACACAGCTTCCCCGCACGGCTAGCGGGCTGTATAATGTTTCCGTACTGACACACAGCTTCCCCGCACGGCTAGCGGGCTGTATAATGTTTCCGTACTGACACACAGCTTCCCCGCACGGCTAGCGGGCTGTATAATGTTTCCGTACTGACACACAGCTTCCCCGCACGGCTAGCGGGCTGTATAATGTTTCCGTACTGACACACAGCTTCCCCGCACGGCTAGCGGGCTGTATAATGTTTCCGTACTGACACACAGCTTCCCCGCACGGCTAGCGGGCTGTATAATGTTTCCGTACTGACACACAGCTTCCCCGCACGGCTAGCGGGCTGTATAATGTTTCCGTACTGACACACAGCTTCCCCGCACGGCTAGCGGGCTGTATAATGTTTCCGTACTGACACACAGCTTCCCCGCACGGCTAGCGGGCTGTATAATGTTTCCGTACTGACACACAGCTTCCCCGCACGGCTAGCGGGCTGTATAATGTTTCCGTACTGACACACAGCTTCCCCGCACGGCTAGCGGGCTGTATAATGTTTCCGTACTGACACACAGCTTCCCCGCACGGCTAGCGGGCTGTATAATGTTTCCGTACTGACACACAGCTTTCCCGCACGGCTAGCGGGCTGTATAATGTTTCCGTACTGACACACAGCTTCCCCGCACGGCTAGCGGGCTGTATAATGTTTCCGTACTGACACACAGCTTCCCCGCACGGCTAGCGGGCTGTATAATGTTTCCGTACTGACACACAGCTTCCCCGCATGGCTAGCGGGCTGTATAATGTTTCCGTACTGACACACAGCTTCCCCGCACGGCTAGCGGGCTGTATAATGTTTCCGTACTGACACACAGCTTCCCCGCACGGCTAGCGGGCTGTATAATGTTTCCGTACTGACACACAGCTTCCCCGCACGGCTAGCGGGCTGTATAATGTTTCCGTACTGACACACAGCTTCCCCGCACGGCTAGCGGGCTGTATAATGTTTCCGTACTGACACACAGCTTCCCCGCACGGCTAGCGGGCTGTATAATGTTTCCGTACTGGCACACAGCTTCCCCGCATGGCTAGCGGGCTGTATAATGTTTCCGTACTGACACACAGCTTCCCCGCACGGCTAGCGGGCTGTATAATGTTTCCGTACTGACACACAGCTTCCCCGCACGGCTAGCGGGCTGTATAATGTTTCCGTACTGACACACAGCTTCCCCGCACGGCTAGCGGGCTGTATAATGTTTCCGTACTGACACACAGCTTCCCCGCACGGCTAGCGGGCTGTATAATGTTTCCGTACGGACACACAGCTTCCCCGCACGGCTAGCGGGCTGTATAATGTTTCCGTACTGACACACAGCTTCCCCGCACGGCTAGCGGGCTGTATAATGTTTCCGTACTGACACACAGCTTCCCCGCACGGCTAGCGGGCTGTATAATGTTTCCGTACTGACACACAGCTTCCCCGCACGGCTAGCGGGCTGTATAATGTTTCCGTACTGACACACAGCTTCCCCGCACGGCTAGCGGGCTGTATAATGTTTCCGTACTGACACACAGCTTCCCCGCACGGCTAGCGGGCTGTATAATGTTTCCGTACTGACACACAGCTTCCCCGCACGGCTAGCGGGCTGTATAATGTTTCCGTACTGACACATAGCTTCCCCGCACGGCTAGCGGGCTGTATAATGTTTCCGTACTGACACACAGCTTCCCCGCACGGCTAGCGGGCTGTATAATGTTTCCGTACTGACACACAGCTTCCCCGCACGGCTAGCGGGCTGTATAATGTTTCCGTACTGACACACAGCTTCCCCGCACGGCTAGCGGGCTGTATAATGTTTCCGTACTGACACACAGCTTCCCCGCACGGCTAGCGGGCTGTATAATGTTTCCGTACTGACACACAGCTTCCCCGCACGGCTAGCGGGCTGTATAATGTTTCCGTACTGACACACAGCTTCCCCGCACGGCTAGCGGGCTGTATAATGTTTCCGTACTGACACACAGCTTCCCCGCACGGCTAGCGGGCTGTATAATGTTTCCGTACTGACACACAGCTTCCCCGCACGGCTAGCGGGCTGTATAATGTTTCCGTACTGACACACAGCTTCCCCGCACGGCTAGCGGGCTGTATAATGTTTCCGTACTGACACACAGCTTCCCCGCACGGCTAGCGGGCTGTATAATGTTTCCGTACTGACACACAGCTTCCCCGCACGGCTAGCGGGCTGTATAATGTTTCCGTACTGACACACAGCTTCCCCGCACGGCTAGCGGGCTGTATAATGTTTCCGTACTGACACACAGCTTCCCCGCACGGCTAGCGGGCTGTATAATGTTTCCGTACTGACACACAGCTTCCCCGCACGGCCAACGGGCTGGCTGTATACTGACGTATGCTAAGAAAGATGAGAGCTTCTACCAACGGAGTATGGGTGTAAATTTCGGCGTCATGTGACGACACCCGTTCACGACCAACCAATACGCAGAAGCGGCGCATGAACAATCGGCACAGTGTGACTGTCCCATGAAGGGTGTGAGTCGATGGCGACATCCACTTTCCAGCACCCTAACGCTTTGTCTCAACACGTGTTTCTAGAGCCTGAATGCTCGATGGACAATCAGCGTGAAGGAACTTGGTGACGTCACTCACGTCAGCGTAGGGGAGACGGGGGACGGAATGCATCAATTTTCACATTTACCTTCCTAGCCATCGATTCGTGGAAGATATTCGAAATCGGACACTTTTGTACGGAAGTGTGTCTTTTCCCCACCAAAATACATATTAATTTGTATTCTAAAGAAGTATATAAAAAGGTACATCGACAATTTGCAGACAGCTCTGCAAGTGATGCATTTAACCCCGCTACCGGGCAGGTTGCAGCTACCCCCTGGAACGTATACAATCAATGGCAAAAACGTACTCATATTGAAAAGTTTTTATTGATCACTGTATGATATATCAATTATATTCCCTAGTAAATATGTAACTAAATATGTAATATGTAAATATGTAACTATGTAAATATGTAACTACTATACATAATAAATATAAATATATATATATAATATGTAAATATGTAAATATGTAAAATATGTAAATATGTAAAAAATGTAAATATAAATATGTAAATATGTAACTACTAAATATGTAAACACCATATTATTTGTTTTACTAGATAATCCACGCTATTAGTGAATGTTCGTTATTTATGTCATATTAACCTAAAGTTGCAGCCTGACCATTACAAAAATGATTCAACTTGCCCCATGCCCACTTTGATTTGTTTTGAACGCATAAAATGGTGGAAGTTTAAGCAGTTCAGAGCAGTCCTATCGTTTTAACGCCAGCAGTATATGCTGCGATAAGATTAGCCCTCGCCCTACGGGAGCTTTTTTCACCTTCGCCCTACGGGGGGGCCTGACAGGCCCCCTGTTAACTTCAAAACCAAAAATTTAGAGCAATGCGGTAAGAACCAGCATGTTGCCTGTCATGAGAGGAATCTAACAGTATGCGATTTTTAGGTTTCAGGTAAACGGGTGACCTTCCAGGTCAAGTGAATGACCTCGGATTTACCACATCCAGAACAGCAATTTTGCTCTTCAGAAAACCTAAAAATGAGAAATTGATAAAAGTAAATAAAAAGTAATGTTCCTAGACCAGTTTTGGCTCAGAAATACAGAAAAGGTAATGATTTGTTCGCATCTTGTCAAAAAATTAATAAAAAATATTTAACAAAAATTACGTCATCAGTTTCGTACACTTAGGGAGCCATCACTCAGTCAAAAGTGAAGATATTGCTTTGAAATTTGGTATGGATATTGTCCATACTCAGTTCTCTCACATATATTCCGGTTTTTTAACATCTTTGAAAATTTTGATTTTGTGGGGATTTTCCCCCAATAAAAATTAGGGGTCAAAAACCCAAAATTTTGGAAATCCGAGATTTCCATTTTAAAGAAAATGCCATTTTGTATCTTTAGTGAATTGCGTTTGCAATTTCCTTTAAAACTCTGTTTTCTACCGTTTTTCAAATATTTATCTTTTTTCCACCAACATGATGTCATCAAAACATGATTATCTCCCAAACTACTTAATCAATTTCAATTAAATGTGTACATCATACGTATAATTGTTGTAAACTCAGCTACCAAAAATTTCAGCAAGATGTACCGCACGTGTAAAAAGCTATTCAATAAAAACCTCAGGGGGGCTGTCAGCCCCCCCCCTTAGGGCGAGGGTTAAGTCCGTTTCACAACACCTGAAGTTGCGAAGAGTCCACTAGATTTTGTATTTATTGGCAAATATTAACTTTCTTCCTCAAAAATCACTCTTTCGGCGTCTGCGAGATCAGCCAGCTTCTAACAGCGCTCGTTTCGCCGTTGCAAAGGGTTTGCGTATGCGCGTTTCTTGTAGACCCACTGGCATTTCCATCTCATGGGGTAGTGGTTTTAGTTCTAAGCTATGATGCATTCAACCCGTTATGTTTTTTCCCGGTCTCCTCCACATGGCGATCTTACCACGCAGAAGTTGTTGCGACAGATCAGTATTAAAGATAATGGCAGCGCTGGCTCAAAATTTATCCCTGAACCATCCCATGGGCCGCAATCATCGCACACGATCAATCCTGCACGGCCTGAGTACGTCCCCGTAGAAACCAGGCTGAACACCAATCAAGCTGTAAGCGATACCAACTGCAGCCCTCGTCAGCCGTCTGCGCAACACTCGGAAGTCGGAACCCGGCGGCGTGATCGGGCGGATCGCCTGCCCTGCACGCCTGCCCGGCCCGGCCCGGCCCGGCGGCAGGCCTGACCCGGTAGTAAGGCGCCTGGCTCGGCACTGCACGCCGGCCGGTGAGGCAACACCGGTCGGTCGGCCGAGACGGCGGCCAGTCTGACCACTCTCGCGACTCAGTGTCACACTGTGGTCTGGACAGAGGCCAGAGCCGACCGACAGACCGGTACACCGTGTCGTAGACGCCGCAGGGTAGTGAACGGACGTGCGTACAAGTGTGACAGGAGGGGTGGGCGTTCGAGCGGCTCGGAGCCGAAACAAGGGACAGGACGGGCGATAACACCGGCCGGCATTGTCACGTGAAAGGACAGACTGAAAGAACGATATCGGACAGATGCTGGTCATAGTCTACCAATGAGCTCTTCCAAAAGACGCAACACGGTGCCGCTCTAGATGCCGCCCGGGCGTGTGCTGAACCAATCTACGGCAGCATCTTGACCGTCCTCGCCAGATGTGTTCACTTCCGTCGGATGTCAGGATCAGTGCGTCCCGGATGCTGCATCCGGTTCGATCGCCGAGATAGGGAGCGCTGCGGTGGACGTTGCAAAATGAGCTTTGTTCCGTGAAAGCCTTTTCTCCGTGAAAGCAGTCCTGCCCAGTGTACATGGCCTGAAATAAAAGACTTGCAACATTTCTCCACCGGGCTGAAATCATCCGACAAAGATTACGATGCGGTAAGATATTACCGAGTGCAGTCCTGGTCCTAAATAGTGTAAGCATGTTATAGAACGGTGTGCAATTAAGTGGTTATGACTGAAAACAGGCCTTCCCACTCCACGATTACGATTTAAGACACGAGATTTAAAAATGCATTATCGCACCCTCAGATGATGCCACCGTTAAAAACGTCATGTACGCGTTGTGCGATCCCACGGGCTAGTCAGCTGCTGGTATGGGCCATCACTGACCAGTCGGGGTGCCAGTTCCACCCATCGGCCAGGGGCCACTGGGTGAATGGTTTTGTCGGTCTGTCTTTACCTAGAGGTGCTTTAATCCTGTTAAATCCGTCTCCAGAGGTGCTTTCAGCCTGTTAAATCCGTCTCCAGAGGTGCTTTCAGCCTGTTAAATCCGTCTCCAGAGGTGCTTTCAGCCTGTTAAATCCGTCTCCAGGGTGCTTTCAGCCTGTTAAATCCGTCTCCCTTCAGCTGAGATGGCGTAACGCCCACTCAGCACCTCCAATTAAAACTTGCTAATTTAGTATTTGTATTATTGTATTATTATTAATGATTAACTAATGAATATTATGTATTACCATACATTAACAACATAGCATTCTCCTTCTGCCTGGTTGACGTATGTCACATAACGCTACACGTGAAACCAGACAAAGTCACTGCTCTGTTGAACACGAGACTAACGGCAGTATATCTGTCCACTCCACGTATGTGCCGATCAACCTGCCGACTTTCTCCTGGCCGCCCGGTATTGGCACAGGCCTCCGAGCTCATCCTGTCCCTGGCCGCTGCCGCTCCGGCCGCGCGCGCCATAACAGCGGGCTCTATCAGAGGCTCTCCGTATAAGACAGGTGGGATGTTTGTTTGGAATTGTGTACGGTGCGATCAGGTGTGATCGTGACGTAAGCACTGACTCCATAGACTGGGGCCCCGTACACAGTCCACACCCGTATACACCCGTACACACCCGTACACACCCGTACACACCCGTACACACCCGTACATACCCGTACATACCTGTACACACCCGTACACACCTGTACACACCCGTACACACCCGTACACACCCGTACACACCCGTACACACCCGTATACACCCGTACACACCCGTACACCCCCGTATACATCCGTACACACCCGTATACACCCGTATACACCCGTACACACCCGTACACATCCGTATACATCCTTACACACCTGTACACACCTGTACACACCCGTACACCCGTACACACCCGTACACACCCGTACACACCCGTACACATCCGTACACACCTGTACACACCTGTACATACCTGTACACACCTGTACACACCTGTACACACCTGTACACACCTGCACACACCTGTACACACCTCTACACACCAGTACACACTTGTACACACGCCAAAGAACACCACCAGGACCCACTGGCGGATCCAGCCTCTCTCCGTGTGGGGGGGGGGGGGGGAGGGGATCTTTTTGTGGCAAAAAGGTATCCCATTTTTTTTTCTTCGACGATTTGGGTCGGTTACCTTATTTTGGTATTCGAGCTTAAAGGGACACTGCCTACAGGGGCGGATCCAGGATTTTCTAAGGCAGGGGGCTTCAGGCCTGAGGGCGGCATATTTCCTCGGTGACGGGGGCGGCATGGTGCCTTCCGAGGGCGGCATAATGCGTTGTGAGGGCGGCAAGATGTCTTCTGAGGGTGCCAGGGTGCCTTCCAAGAGTGCTACGATGCTGTTGGTAGACGCAAGGGCGCCCTGGCGGCCTCCCGAAAACGCTACGGCGCCTTCGGCGCCGGCAAATCCTATACAAAAATGGCGCCGTTTTCTAAGGCAGGGGGCTTCAGCCCCTACGGCCCCCCCCCCCCTGGATCCGCCACTGACTGCCTATATCGGATGATATCGCAAACACCGGCTTAAACAAGTCCTAAGGACTACTTATTATTTGTAATCGTCCTCAAAGGCTTACCCAAGCAGCGCAAATACAAAAAACAATCATTTATTTCATTTTTTATAAGAATCTAAAAACTGTTTACGATTGCTACGCACCACTACATATATGGATTATGGAAGCGTTTGTTCCAGTTAACTGCATCTGACCAACCATCATCTGACGCTATTGCAACAATTGGATGAGACGGCAAAACACTTATACATTGTGGTTCCTGTTAACTACATGAAACGAATCTGGCGCATCTGGCGCACTTGAGTTGTTACCACAAAAAACCTCGGTCGGAATCCAAATCCCTTCGGAATTAATATTATCCCTTCGGAATTAATCTCTACTTTCATCCAATTATTGGGCTTAAATCTGGCAAAACAAGACATGAAATGTTTTCTGACATTAAAAATTTCGACAGAAAGCTTAAGCAGAAAATATCACTATTTACAATTGTTGCACAACGCTGCAATTCATTGATTTGGGTGCGTAGTGATGAGCGGAACCGTCAAGGTCATTGGCTGGAAGAAAACCGAACTTCGAACGATGATATTGGGCGACTGGGCGCGAATTTCGACAAACGGACTTCATAGTGTTAATCAGATGCGATTGCTCTTTAGTATATCAAATTTTACTTTAAAGATACAGTGTCCCTTTCAGAAATTCACTTTTAAAATTACAAAAATGGATTTTCTTGATTTTTTTTTCTGAAAAAAGTTTTCTTCTTTGGGGACAAAAACAAAAAAAATCCGAGATAGCCATTTTGAAGAGAATGCCATTTCCTTTCTTTTGGCGTTTTTTGCAATTTGCTTAAAAACTCTATTTTCTACGATTGTTCAAACATTTATCGTTTTTCTACCCAAAATGGCATGACATGGCGTCATTAAAATGTCATTATCTCCCAAAACACTACATCAATTTCATTGGAATGTGGTGAGAAGACGTCGAACTGATGCAGCATAAGGTACTGAAAGTTTGAAGTTGATATCCATGTTAGTTTTCAAGTTATGAGAAAATCCGAGAGAGGGGGGCAGATTCTGCCCCCCCCCCCTTCCCCCAGCGGGGCGCGGGTTAAGTGTCACCGGCCACCGGGGCTGCTTGAATTGCATCAGGTGCGCAGTTTTGTCTATCATTGAAAGAAAGGATACATGCAAACTTCAAATTCAATCACTCGAGAGAAAAACCTTCTGTTTTCATGAATTGTCTCCTAAGATCATTGTTTTTTTACGTTCAGTGCAGGGAACGCGCGGGGGCATACTTGTATTGAATGCCTCTCCCAGATTCCTGTGGGGGGGAAGAGTGGTATTTGCCCCTGATGTCCCCTCTGGACCAGCCAGTGCCAGCAATTACCGCCAAGGAGAGCCTCTGTCAGACACTTAATGGAATTCATTTTCCCATTTTCCAAATTTGTATAAGCAATTGCGAAAGTTGTGTCATGCCGCGAAGCGGCGCGAAATTTTCCGGTTTTTGACTGTGGATATTTGGATTTTGATTGCTGTAAAGACAATGTTTTCGATTTTACGATAAATTGGGAACGCGCGGGGGGGGGGGCTACTTGTATTGAATGCTCCCCCCACCAGATTCCTGTGGGGGGGGGAGCATTTGCCCCTGATGCCCCCCCCCCCAGTTCCTTTGATCCGCCAGTGCCAGGACCTTTCAGACGGTACTCTCTGTATTGCCTGAGGGCACTGACCGGTCATCAGCAAGGCACCGTGACGCCATCCAACGCTGGAGTGTCCGTCATTTGTGGGCGGAATAAAAACGCCGTGACCCAGAAGGGTGTCCGCCTGACGCCCGCGTCAAGGGAGCGTGACCCCGGCGGGTTCTCGCCTTCCGTCCGACCGCTGCTGACGGGCCGCCGGCACGCCAGCGGGATCGTGAGGAGTCAGTCGTCAGTTGTCAGTCGTCAGTCGTCAGTCGTCAGTCGTCAGTCGTCAGTCGTCAGTCGTCAGTCGTCAGTCGTCAGTCGTCAGTCGTCAGTCGTCAGTCGTCAGTCGTCAGTCGTCAGTCGTCAGTCGTCAGTCGTCAGTCGTCAGTCGTCAGCCGTCAGCCGTCAGCCGTCAGCCGTCAGCCGTCAGCCGTCAGCCGTCAGCCGTCAGTCGCAGCCTCAGTTGTCAGTTGTCAGTTGTCAGTTGGCATTTGCCAGTTGTCAGTTGTCAGTTTCCAGCTGTCATTTGTCAGTTGTCAGTTGTCAGTTGTCAGTTGCCAGTTGTCAGTTGTCAGTTGCTAGTTGCCAGTTGCCAGCCGTCTGTCTTCAGTCGTCAGTCGTCAGTTGTCAGTTGTCAGTTGTCAGTTGTCAGTTATCAGTTGTCAGTTGTCAGTTGTCAGTTGTCAGTTGTCAGTTGTCAGTTGTCAGTTGTCAGTTGTCAGTTGTCAGTTGTCAGTTGTCAGTTGTCAGTTGTCAGTTGTCAGTTGTCAGATGTCAGTTGTCAGTTGTCAGTTGTCAGTTGTCAGTTGTCAGTTGTCAGTTGTCAGTTGTCAGTTGTCAGTTGTCAGTTGTCAGTTGTCAGTTGCCAGTTGTCAGTTGCCAGTCGTCAGTTGTCAGTTGTCAGTTGCCAGTTGTCAGTTGCCAGTTGTAATTTGTCAGTTGTCAGTTGTCAGTTGTCAGTTGTAAGTCGTCAGTCGTCAGTCGTCAGTTGTCAGTTGCTAGTTGCCAGTTGCCAGCCGTCCGTCTTCAGTCGTCAGTCGTCAGTTGTCAGTTGTCAGTTGTCAGTTGTCAGTTGCCAGTTGTTAGTTGTCAGTTGTCAGTTGTCAGTCGTCAGTCGTCAGTTGTCAGTTGCCAGTTGTCAGTTGTCAGTTGTCAGTTGCCAGTTGTCAGTTGCCAGTTGTCAGTTGTCAGTCGTCAGTCGTCAGTCGTCATTCGTCAGTTGTCAGTTGTCAGTTGTCAGTTGTCAGTCGTCAGTCGTCAGTCGTCAGTCGTCAGTCGTCAGTCGTCAGTCATCAGTCGTCAGTCGTCAGTCGTCAGTCGTCCGTCGTCAGTCGTCAGTCGTCAGTTGTCAGTTGTCAGTTGTCAGTCGTCAGTCGTCAGTTGCCAGTTGCCAGTTGTCAGTTGCCAGTTGCCAGTTGTCAGCCGTCCGTCTTCAGTCGTTACGGGTGTAGTCAGTCGTCAGTTGCCAGTTGTCAGTTGTCAGTTGTCAGTTGTCAGTTGTCAGTCGTCAGTTGTCAGTTGTCAGTTGCCAGTTGTCAGTTGTCAGTTGTCAGTTGTCAGTTGCCAGTTGTCAGTTGTCAGTTGTCAGTCGTCAGTCGTCAGTCGTCAGTCGTCAGTCGTCAGTCGTCAGTCGTCAGTCGTCAGTCGTCAGTCGTCAGTTGTCAGTTGTCAGTTGTCAGTTGTCAGTTGTCAGTTGTCAGTTGGCAGTTGGCAGTTGGCAGTTGGCAGTTGGCAGTTGGCAGTTGGCAGTTGGCAGTTGGCAGTTGGCAGTTGGCAGTTGGCAGTTGGCAGTTGGCAGTTGGCAGTTGGCAGTTGGCAGTTGGCAGTTGGCAGTTGGCAGTTGGCAGTTGGCAGTTGGCAGTTGGCAGTTGGCAGTTGGCAGTTGGCAGTTGGCAGTTGGCAGTTGGCAGTTGGCAGTTGGCAGTTGGCAGTTGGCAGTTGGCAGTTGGCAGTTGGCAGTTGGCAGTTGTCAGTTGTCAGTTGTCAGTTGTCAGTTGTCAGTTGTCAGTTGTCAGTTGTCAGTTGCCAGTTGTCAGCCGTCCGTCTTTAGTCGTTACGGGTGTAGTCAGTTGTCACTGGCCAGTTATCAGTTGTCAGTTGCCAGATGTCAGTTGCCAGTTGCCAGGTGCAGTTGCCAGTTGTCAGTCGTCCGTCTTCAGTCGTTACGGGTGTAGTCAGTCGTCAGCGGCCTGCGGTAACCGGCCATAGTGGCACATCAAGCACATCCTCCGTTACCAAAGCGGCTCCGAGCGCAGTGGTCCTCTCTCCTGTCACAACCCCGTGTACGGTGGTCCTCTCCGGTCACAACCCCGTGTGAGGTGGTCCTCTCCGGTCACAACCCCGTGTGAGGTGGTCCTCTCTCCTGTCACAACCCCGTGTGAGGTGGTCCTCTCTCCTGTCGTCACAACCCCGTGTGAGGTGGTCCTCTCTCCTGTCACAACTCCGTGTGAGGTGGTCCTCTCTCCTGTCACAACCCCGTGTGAGGTGGTCCTCTCTCCTGTCACAACCCCGTGTGAGGTGGTCCTCTCTCATGTCACAACCCCGTGTGAGGTGGTCCTCTCTCCTGTCACAACCCCGTATGAGGTGGTCTCCTCTCCTGTCACAACCCCGTGTGAGGTGGTCCTCTCTCCTGTCGTCACAACCCCGTGTGAGGTGGTCCTCTCTCCTGTCACAACCCCGTGTGAGGTGGCCCTCTCTCCTGACACAACCCCGTGTGAGGTGGTCCTCTCTCCTGTCACAACCCCGTATGATGTGGTCTTCTCTCCTGTCACAACCCCGTGTGAGGTGGTCCTCTCTCCTGCCGTCACAACCCCGTGTGAGGTGGTCCTCTCTCTTGTCACAACCCCGTGTGAGGTGGTCTTCTCTCCTGTCACAACCCCGTGTGAGGTGGTCCTCTCTCATGTCGTCACAACTCCGTGTGAGGTGGTCCTCTCTCATGTCACAACCCCGTGTGAGGTGGTCCTCTCTCCTGTCATAACCCCGTGTGAGGTGGTCCTCTCGGGTCACAACCCCGTATGAGGTGGTCTCCTCTCCTGTCACAACCCCGTGTGAGGTGGTCCTCTCTCCTGCCGTCACAACCCCGTGTGAGGTGGTCCTCTCTCCTGTCATAACCCCGTGTGAGGTGGTCCTCTCCGGTCACAACCCCATGTGAGGTGGTCCTCTCTCCTGTCGTCACAACCCTGTGTGAGGTGGTCCTCTCTCCTGTCACAACCCCGTGTGAGGTGGTCCTCTCTCCTGTCGTCACAACCCCGTGTGAGGTGGTCCTCTCTCTTGTCACAACCCCGTGTGAGGTGGTCCTCTCTCCTGTCACAACCCCGTGTGAGGTGGTACTCTCTCCTGTCGTCACAACCCCGTGTGAGGTGGTCCTCTCTCCTGTCACAACCCCGTGTGAGGTGGTCCTCTCTCCTGTCGTCACAACCCCGTGTGAGGTGGTCCTCTCTCTTGTCACAACCCCGTGTGAGGTGGTCCTCTCTCCTGTCACAACCCCGTGTGAGGTGGTACTCTCTCCTGTCGTCACAACCCCGTGTGAGGTGGTCCTCTCTCCTGTCACAACCCCGTGTGAGGTGGTCCTCTCTCCTGTCATAACCCCGTGTGAGGTGGTCCTCTCTCCTGTCGTCACAACCCCGTGTGAGGTGGTCCTCTCTCCTATCGTCACAACCCCGTGTGAGGTGGTCCTCTCTCCTGCCGTCACAACCCCGTGTGAGGTGGTCCTCTCCTGTCACAACCCCATGTGAGGTGGTCCTCTCTCCTGTCACAACCCCATGTGAGGCGGTCCTCTCTCTTGTCACAACCCCGTGTGAGGTGGTCCTCTCTCCTGTCACAACCCCGTGTGAGGTGGTCCTCTCTCCTGTCACAACCCCGTGTGAGGTGGTCTTCGCTCCTGTCACAACCCGTGTGAGGTGGTCCTCTCTCCTGTCACAACCCCGTGTGAGGTGGTTCTCTCTCCTGTTACAACCCCGTGTGAGGTGGTCCTCTCTCCTGTCACAATCCCGTATGAGGTGGTCCTCTCTCCTGTCACAACCCCGTGTGAGGTGGTCCTCTCTCCTGTCGTCACAACCCCGTTGAGGTGGCGGCTCGAGGCTCCGTCCCGTGTGGGGTGGCGGCTTGAGGCTCCGTACCGTGTGAGGTGGCGGCTCGAGGCTCCGTCCCGTGTCAGGTGGCGGTTCGAGGCTCCGTCCCGTGTCAGGTGGCGGCTCGAGGCTCCGCCCCGTGTGGGGTGGCGGTTTGAGTCTCCGTCCCGTGTGAGGTGGCGGCTCGAGGCTCCGTCCCGTGTCAGGTGGCGGCTCGAGGCTCCGTCCCGTGTCAGGTGGCGGCTCGAGGCTCCGTCCCGTGTGGGGTGGTGGTTTGAGGCTCCGTCCCGTGTGAGAAGGCGGCTCGAGGCTCCGTCCCGTGTGAGAAGGCGGCTCGAGGCTCCGTCCCGTGTGAGAAGGCGGCTCGAGGCTCCGTCCCGTGTGAGGTGGCGGCTCGAGGCTCAGTCCCGTGTGAGGTGGCGGCTCGAGGCTCAGTCCCGTGTCAGGTGGCGGCTCGAGGCTCCGTCGCGAGCCGAGCCACCCACCGTCTACGGACGGCCGGCATATGGAGATAGCAGGACGGCTTACAATACCGGAGGGTCATTTAGCGCCTCCTAACCTCACTAACCCGGTCCTGCAGGAGCGGTGTGACCAGAGCAGAGGACCGTCCAGTCTCGATTGGCCGGCCGACTCTCTCTGACGCTCCCCACGCCTCCTAACCTCCCCAGTCGCCCCAGTCACCGCCAATCCGCCACCGTTGGCGGTCGCTGACAGCTGACACCAGCCGGCACTCTCCCCACAGCCACAGCCGATGGCACCGTGCCGGAGAGGCGACCATGTGGCATTCCGTCTGCTGTTGTTTGTACTCGGCGCCGGCATGTGTCCTTGCCGCCGCGACGGCAGCAACGGTAACGACCCCGACGTGTTATCATACAACAGAGCTTAGCCGCGTGCCGGAGAGGCGACCATGTGGCATTCCGTCTGCTGTTGTTTGTTCTCGGCGCCGGCATGTGTCCTTGCCGCCGCGACGGCAGCAACGGTAACGCCCCCGACGTGTTATCATACAACAGAGCTTAGCCGCGTGAGGGTAAACAAGGCGATGCCGTCCAGCCGCCCCCTCCCCACAGCCACAGCCGATGGCACCGTGCCGGAGAGGCGACCATGTGGCATTCCGTCTCCTGTTGTTTGTACTCGGCGCCGGCATGTGTCCTTGGCGCCGCGACGGCAGCAACGTTAACGACCCCGACGTATTAGCATACAACAGAGCTTAGCCGCGTGCCGGGTAAACAGGGCGATGCCGTCCAGCCGCCCCCTCCCCACAAACGCTGCCCGTCGGGGCCCCGCCGCAGTAGTACCGCACCAGCAGACCCCACCGCGGTGTGTGGACTCTGGAGAACGGTCCCACCACGGGACGCTGAGCCGCACCTTCTGCGGGAATGACGCTGTTATTGACTCTGGGAACAATATCTCCGCGGGACTTGTCAAACAACTCGAGTGTGCGAACCGACGCGGTCCCTCGACGGAGTCTCGCTCGCAACGATCGCCGTTCCAAACAGTAGGAGGAGCCGCTTGTTTGGGAATTTCTCAAGATTTGTATAAGTAGCACAAGACGATGTCGATGTTATTGTGCTCAGTCTGTATACGATAGGACGATATGGCGCAATAATAATCACAATCGCACTGATTGTATTATGCACATCAAGTCCACCCTCATTCAGTGCGGCTATTGTTATTTTAGGCACCTTAACCCTATTTGTAACAGGGGAGGGGGCGGATTCCGCCCCCCCTCATGTTTTTCGCAGATATCTCCAGAACGGCTGGGAGCAGACCCATGCAATTTTGGGACTTTTCCTATAATTAAACTCCGCATTTGGAGTCAAAATTAGAGTTCTTAACCTGAACAGAGGCGGTTCCAGGGCACGGTTTTGGGAGGGTTCGGCGGCGACATTTGGCGATAATACGGAAATGCGATCTTGACGGTTTCTTCCTAACTGCCTCAAGTATGAAGGAGTTACATCGGTTTACGGTGATTACAAGTGCAAATTAGTTGATGCTAATGAAATATCCTACAAATTGCATGGCAGAGGCGGTTTCAGGGGCTTGAAAGGGGGGGGGGGTCCAGGGTCGACACCCCCCCCCCCCCTCGAACTCGGCTCCTATGAGAGGTAGACAAATCCCGAAAACACCGTTTGAAAGCTCGTTAAGTCATTTTTAAATTATTTCAGTCATTTTTTTTCGCTCAGATCAATTTTGAGGTCACCAGAGGTCATCAAAGGTCAGATTTTCCAGTTTCAGGACTTCGCTCCAGAAATACCCGAATATCTCGGGAACTATGATAGCTAGGAACACGAGAAAAAAAAGAATCGAAAGCTCTTGAAAAATGCAATCGGTTTAGCGTCCTCAGATTTTAGCTCATGACAATAATTGAGGCTCCAGGGGTCATCAAACGCAAGCAAAAAAAAATGGCAAAACTGTTTTCGCAAATAACTTTTTACCTTGAGGCAACAATTTTGACGACTTCGTGTTTGTCTCGTCAAGGTGCTTCGAATCATATTCATGGTGACAAGGTTAGGTCAACTAATAAATTTGACCTCAGATCAAGGTCAAGTGGTGACCCAAGTAGGTCATGTTGCATATTGTAAGACGTGTCTCGACGAGACAAACACATTGATGCCGGTTTCACTTATATATCCTCATTCTGTCGAGTTATTGACAAAAAGTGTTGACCTCGGATGACCTCAGCTAACCCTGTAGGGATCACTGAACAATAATTGCACCTGGATCATCAAGAATGGCCTATGATAACATGATACAGAAGGAATTGGACTGACATGTATATCCTCGGAAAAGGAAGCATTTGAATATTTCCCCATAGACTTATAATGGGCAGGTCACGAAATTGACCCGCCCTTAAGTCACTGATAAAACAAATCCGAGATATACAAATTGTAGGTACTTATGACCTTATGAAATCCTGTAAGTTTGATACAGATCGGTCAAAAATGATGGCTGTGGTACGACTGCAAACGTTTTGTAGGTGGGTCACGTGACCAGGCCTGGCGACCTGACCTGAGATAACTCGAGGTCAACACATTTAGACAATGTGGGTAATTGATGTCCGAACACCTGTACCAAAAACGGCGGCCGTTTCTGCTATCCTCAAAAACCTGGGGGGGGGGGGGGCGTCTATACGCCCCCCCCCCCCTCCGGCACGGCGCAGGTTAATCATACGTTCTCTATTCCGATGCAGCGATTCAAAATCAGGACTTCCGCCCGCGAACGCCGCAAAGACTATGCACCTCTCCACAATTTGTATTCTACACTCGGGTTGGACATCGGTAGACTGCAGTTAGTAACGAACTCTATTTAAAGTACCTGTAACCCATAACTATATACTGCCCAGGCGCGCCGCCAGGTGGCGCGACCAATCACATTGAAGTTCACGTGGTCGCCGCTGGGCGGCGCTAGTGACTGGCGGCGAGTGGCCAACAGCCGCGTCTAATGCTCCGGATACGAAATGCTGTCTGCCGCTGAGAGCTCAACGCGACACAATAACTGAGCATGTCGCTGAACCGGCTCACTTGCCAGTCAAATGCTATCGCACTCTCGTCCTCGGGTCATAAAATGGGCGGCGGAAAGCCGCGGCGACTGCCGCGGGGCACTGGCGGCGTCCGGCCGGCGGTGCCACAGCCCGGCTGACGCTGCTGGTCCAGCGCACAGCCCGCCGTCCGGGACACAGGTCCGCGGCGGGCCCCGGACGGCAGTATCACACACACACACGCACACATACGCGACGGGGCGGAGTGGGGGCGGCAACTCCGTCCGCCGTCTATTTAACCTCAGCGCGCGCCTGTGCTACCTCATCGTCATCGTCAAGCGGCGCGGCCCGCTCCAGGATCGGCTCGCCCGCGCCACGCACCATCTCCTCCGTCACGTGGACAGAGATGATGTCGGAGCCGGGGATTTCGAACATAGCGTCCAGCAGCAGCTTCTCCTGCGGAGAGGCGGAGGGGAGGGGGGGGGGGACGAGTCAGTCATGGTACCGGGTAGGAGGCAACGATGCAGTTAAGTGGGAAATATTGCATCGTTGGACGCGGAACCCTGCACTACACTGGAAACTCCAGCATTATAGCCGACCAGACAGTTGGCTGCAGGATACGGAAACCCAAACTGTCTCCAGCACGGCCTAAGCTGTTAGGCTGGAGGGTAGCGGCGCTGGGTGCAGTGGTTAGTTATCGCGGCCGGCCCGGCACCAGGAACACAGCGCGCCGGCCGCAGAGCAGATGTGGTTCACCAGACTCACCACAATGGCGCGCAGGCCGCGCGCGCCGGTGCGTCGCTCCATGGCCATGGCGGCTATCGAGCGCATAGCGCCGGCACTGAACGTCAGGTCCACCTGGCGGCAGGCGCAGCACAGACAGTCATGACATGTTGACGGTTCACTGTCCAAGCCTTGCCTGCAGCTGCTGCTGTGATTACCCAGATAGTGTTCATGACAGCTAACAGACGAACACCACGGAAATAAAACAAGTCATGTGGCAAGCAAACAAATCGGTTGCAAATAAAACTTCCGGAAAACCTTACGAATCGAAGGAAATGGAAAGTTACGAAATTGGCGAGCATGTCCCAGAAATGAGAGTAAGGAAACGAAAAAGCTGGGAAATACAACACAAATCATTACCCTGGAAGATCTCTAGCAAAGAAAACTGTAGCCAAAGGAACGTGTACGTCTATTGCCAAACTCCGACAAGCAGCCAGATCGTGCCAAAACGGTTAAACCTTCTCCGTGACGCGAGAGCACCGCGGCCACTCCTCCCCACACATCAAGTATAAATGACGTGTCAAAAGGTATGCGTGCGTGCGTGCGTGCGTGCGTGCGTGCGTGCGTGCGTGAGTGCGTGTGTGTGTGCCCACCTTGTCCATCCCGAACAGCATCCGGTACTGCGGTATGAGCGCGTTCTGCGGCTCAGTCAGGATCCGCACCAGCATATCGGTGTCGAGCGAGTGGAACGGCACGATCACCGGGAACCGGCCGCAAAACTCCTGCCGGCCGAACACAGGAGCATTCACAGATTCGCCGCCACATGTCATAGGGTAGTGTCACCAGACACATGGCCGAACACAGGAGCAATCACAGACACATGGCCGAACACAGGAGCATACCAGACACATGACCGAACACAGGAGCAATCACAGACACATGGCCGAACACAGGAGCATACCAGACACATGGCCGAACACAGGAGCAATCACAGACACATGGCCGAACACAGGAGCATACCAGACACATGGCCGAACACAGGAGCATACCAGACACATGGCCGAACACAGGAGCAATCACAGACACATGGCCGAACACAGGAGCATACCAGACACATGGCCGAACACAGGAGCAATCACAGACACATGGCCGAACACAGGAGCATACCAGACACATGGCCGAACACAGGAGCAATCCAGACACATGGCCGAACACAGGAGCAATCACAGACACTGGCCGAACACAGGAGCACACCAGACACATGGCCGAACACAGGAGCATACCAGACACATGGCAGAACACAGGAGCAATCCAGACACATGGCCGAACACAGGAGCATACCAGACACATGGCAGAACACAGGAGCAATCACAGACACATGGCCGAACACAGGAGCATACCAGACACATGGCCGAACACAGGAGCATACCAGACACATGGCCGAACACAGGAGCATACCAGACACATGGCCGAACACAGGAGCAATCACAGACACATGGCCGAACACAGGAGCAATCACAGACACATGGCCGAACACAGGAGCATACCAGACACATGGCCGAACACAGGAGCATACCAGACACATGGCCGAACACAGGAACATACCAGACACATGGCCGAACACAGGAGCAATCACAGACACTGGCCGAACACAGGAGCATACCAGACACATGGCCGAACACAGGAGCATACCAGACACATGGCAGAACACAGGAGCAATCCAGACACATGGCCGAACACAGGAGCATACCAGACACATGGCCGAACACAGGAGCAATCACAGACACATGGCCGAACACAGGAGCATACCAGACACATGGCCGAACACAGGAGCAATCCAGACACATGGCCGAACACAGGAGCATACCAGACACATGGCCGAACACAGGAGCAATCACAGACACATGGCCGAACACAGGAGCATACCAGACACATGGCCGAACACAGGAGCAATCACAGACACATGGCCGAACACAGGAGCATACCAGACACATGGCCGAACACAGGAGCATACCAGACACATGGCCGAACACAGGAGCATACCAGACACATGGCCGAACACAGGAGCATACCAGACACATGGCCGAACACAGGAGCATACCAGACACATGGCCGAACACAGGAGCATACCAGACACATGGCCGAACACAGGAGCAATCACAGACACATGGCCGAACACAGGAGCATACCAGACACATGGCCGAACACAGGAGCAATCACAGACACATGGCCGAACACAGGAGCATACCTGACACATGGCCGAACACAGGAGCATACCAGACACATGGCCGAACACAGGAGCATACCAGACACATGGCCGAACACAGGAGCATACCAGACACATGGCCGAACACAGGAGCAATCACAGACACATGGCCGAACACAGGAGCATACCAGACACATGGCCGAACACAGGAGCAATCACAGACACATGGCCGAACACAGGAGCATACCAGACACATGGCCGAACACAGGAGCATACCAGACACATGGCCGAACACAGGAGCATACCAGACACATGGCCGAACACAGGATCATACCAGACACATGGCCGAACACAGGAGCATACCAGACACATGGCCGAACACAGGAGCATACCAGACACATGGCCGAACACAGGAGCATACCAGACACATGGCCGAACACAGGAGCAATCACAGACACATGGCCGAACACAGGAGCATACCAGACACATGGCCGAACACAGGAGCATACCAGACACATGGCCGAACACAGGAGCATACCAGACACATGGCCGAACACAGGAGCAATCACAGACACATGGCCGAACACAGGAGCATACCAGACACATGGCCGAACACAGGAGCAATCACAGACACATGGCCGAACACAGGAGCAATCACAGACACATGGCCGAACACAGGAGCATACCAGACACATGGCCGAACACAGGAGCATACCAGACACATGGCCGAACACAGGAGCATACCAGACACATGGCCGAACACAGGAGCATACCAGACACATGGCCGAACACAGGAGCATACCAGACACATGGCCGAACACAGGAGCATACCAGACACATGGCCGAACACAGGAGCATACCAGACACATGGCCGAACACAGGAGCATACCAGACACATGGCCGAACACAGGAGCATTCCAGACACATGGCCGAACACAGGAGCATACCAGACACATGGCCGAACACAGGAGCATACCAGACACATGGCCGAACACAGGAGCATACCAGACACATGGCCGAATACAGGAGCAATCACAGACACATGGCCGAACACAGGAGCAATCACAGACACATGGCCGAACACAGGAGCATACCAGACACATGGCCGAACACAGGAGCAATCACAGACACATGGCCGAACACAGGAGCAATCACAGACAAATGGCCGAACACAGGAGCATACCAGACACATGGCCGAACACAGGAGCAATCACAGACACATGGCCGAACACAGGAGCATACCAGACACATGGCCGAACACAGGAGCATACCAGACACATGGCCGAACACAGGAGCATACCAGACACATGGCCGAACACAGGAGCAATCACAGACACATGGCCGAACACAGGAGCAATCACAGACACATGGCCGAACACAGGAGCATACCAGACACATGGCCGAACACAGGAGCATACCAGACATATGGCCGAACACAGGAGCATACCAGACACATGGCCGAACACAGGAGCATACCAGACACATGGCCGAACACAGGAGCATACCAGACACATGGCCGAACACAGGAGCATACCAGACACATGGCCGAACACAGGAGCATACCAGACACATGGCCGAACACAGGAGCATACCAGACACATGGCCGAACACAGGAGCAATCGCAGACACATGGCCGAACACAGGAGCAATCACAGACACATGGCCGAACACAGGAGCAATCACAGACACATGGCCGAACACAGGAGCAATCACAGACACATGGCCGAACACAGGAGCAATCACAGACACATGGCCGAACACAGGAGCATACCAGACACATGGCCGAACACAGGAGCATACCAGACACATGGCCGAACACAGGAGCATACCAGACACATGGCCGAACACAGGAGCATACCAGACACATGGCCGAACACAGGAGCATACCAGACACATGGCCGAACACAGGAGCATACCAGACACATGGCCGAACACAGGAGCATACCAGACACATGGCCGAACACAGGAGCATACCAGACACATGGCCGAACACAGGAGCATACCAGACACATGGCCGAACACAGGAGCATACCAGACACATGGCCGAACACAGGAGCATACCAGACACATGGCCGAACACAGGAGCATACCAGACACATGGCCGAACACAGGAGCATACCAGACACATGGCCGAACACAGGAGCAATCACAGACACATGCCCGAACACAGGAGCATACCAGACACATGGCCGAACACAGGAGCATACCAGACACATGGCCGAACACAGGAGCATACCAGACACATGGCCGAACACAGGAGCATACCAGACACATGGCCGAACACAGGAGCATACCAGACACATGGCCGAACACAGGAGCAATCACAGACACATGGCCGAACACAGGAGCATACCAGACACATGGCCGAACACAGGAGCATACCAGACACATGGCCGAACACAGGAGCATACCAGACACATGGTCGAACACAGGAGCATACCAGACACATGGCCGAACACAGGAGCATACCAGACACATGGCCGAACACAGGAGCATACCAGACACATGGCCGAACACAGGAGCAATCACAGACACATGGCCGAACACAGGAGCATACCAGACACATGGCCGAACACAGGAGCATACCAGACACATGGCCGAACACAGGAGCATACCAGACACATGGGCGAACACAGGAGCATACCAGACACATGGCCGAACACAGGAGCATACCAGACACATGGCCGAACACAGGAGCATACCAGACACATGGCCGAACACAGGAGCATACCAGACACATGGCCGAACACAGGAGCAATCACAGACACATGGCCGAACACAGGAGCAATCACAGACACATGGCCGAACACAGGAGCATACCAGACACATGGCCGAACACAGGAGCAATCACAGACACATGGCCGAACACAGGAGCATACCAGACACATGGCCGAACACAGGAGCATACCAGACACATGGCCGAACACAGGAGCATACCAGACACATAGCCGAACACAGGAGCAATCACAGACACATGGCCGAACACAGGAGCAATCACAGACACATGACCGAACACAGGAGCATACCAGACACATGGCCGAACACAGGAGCATACCAGACACATGGCCGAACACAGGAGCATACCAGACACATGGCCGAACACAGGAGCATACCAGACACATGGCCGAACACAGGAGCATACCAGACACATGGCCGAACACAGGAGCATACCAGACACATGGCCGAACACAGGAGCATACCAGACACATGGCCGAACACAGGAGCATACCAGACACATGGCCGAACACAGGAGCATACCAGACACATGGCCGAACACAGGAGCAATCACAGACACATGGCCGAACACAGGAGCAATCACAGACACATGGCCGAACACAGGAGCAATCACAGACACATGGCCGAACACAGGAGCAATCACAGACACATGGCCGAACACAGGAGCATACCAGACACATGGCCGAACACAGGAGCATACCAGACACATGGCCGAACACAGGAGCATACCAGACACATGGCCGAACACAGGAGCATACCAGACACATGGCCGAACACAGGAGCATACCAGACACATGGCCGAACACAGGAGCATACCAGACACATGGCCGAACACAGGAGCATACCAGACACATGGCCGAACACAGGAGCATACCAGACACATGGCCGAACACAGGAGCATACCAGACACATGGCCGAACACAGGAGCATACCAGACACATGGCCGAACACAGGAGCATACCAGACACATGGCCGAACACAGGAGCATACCAGACACATGGCCGAACACAGGAGCATACCAGACACATGGCCGAACACAGGAGCATACCAGACACATGGCCGAACACAGGAGCATACCAGACACATGGCCGAACACAGGAGCAATCACAGACACATGGCCGAACACAGGAGCATACCAGACACATGGCCGAACACAGGAGCATACCAGACACATGGCCGAACACAGGAGCATACCAGACACATGGCCGAACACAGGAGCATACCAGACACATGGCCGAACACAGGAGCATACCAGACACATGGCCGAACACAGGAGCAATCACAGACACATGACCGAACACAGGAGCATACCAGACACATGGCCGAACACAGGAGCATACCAGACACATGGCCGAACACAGGAGCATACCAGACACATGGCCGAACACAGGAGCATACCAGACACATGGCCGAACACAGGAGCATACCAGACACATGGCAGAACACAGGAGCAATCACAGACACATGGCCGAACACAGGAGCATACCAGACACATGGCCGAACACAGGAGCAATCACAGACACATGGCCGAACACAGGAGCATACCAGACACATGGCCGAACACAGGAGCATACCAGACACATGGCCGAACACAGGAGCATACCAGACACATGGCCGAACACAGGAGCATACCAGACACATGGTCGAACACAGGAGCATACCAGACACATGGCCGAACACAGGAGCATACCAGACACATGGCCGAACACAGGAGCATACCAGACACATGGCCGAACACAGGCGCATACCAGACACATGGCCGAACACAGGAGCATACCAGACACATGGCCGAACACAGGAGCATACCAGACACATGGCCGAACACAGGAGCATACCAGACACATGGCCGAACACAGGAGCATACCAGACACATGGCCGAACACAGGAGCATACCAGACACATGGCCGAACACAGGAGCATACCAGACACATGGCCGAACACAGGAGCATACCAGACACATGGCCGAACACAGGAGCATACCAGACACATGGCCGAACACAGAAGCATACCAGACACATGGCCGAACACAGGAGCATACCAGACACATGGCCGAACACAGGAGCATACCAGACACATGGCCGAACACAGGAGCATACCAGACACATGGCCGAACACAGGAGCAATCACAGACACATGGCCGAACACAGGAGCAATCACAGACACATGGCCGAACACAGGAGCAATCACAGACACATGGCCGAACACAGGAGCATACCAGACACATGGCCGAACACAGGAGCATACCAGACACATGGCCGAACACAGGAGCATACCAGACACATGGCCGAACACAGGAGCATACCAGACACATGGCCGAACACAGGAGCATACCAGACACATGGCCGAACACAGGAGCAATCACAGACACATGGCCGAACACAGGAGCAATCACAGACACATGGCCGAACACAGGAGCATACCAGACACATGGCCGAACACAGGAGCATACCAGACACATGGCCGAACACAGGAGCAATCCAGACACATGGCCGAACACAGGAGCATACCAGACACATGGCCGAACACAGGAGCATACCAGACACATGGCCGAACACAGGAGCATACCAGACACATGGCCGAACACAGGAGCATACCAGACACATGGCCGAACACAGGAGCATACCAGACACATGGCCGAACACAGGAGCATACCAGACACATGGCCGAACACAGGAGCATACCAGACACATGGCCGAACACAGGAGCATACCAGACACATGGCCGAACACAGGAGCATACCAGACACATGGCCGAACACAGGAGCATACCAGACACATGGCCGAACACAGGAGCATACCAGACACATGGCCGAACACAGGAGCAATCACAGACACATGGCCGCACACAGGAGCAATCACAGACACATGGCCGAACACAGGAGCAATCACAGACACATGGCCGAACACAGGAGCAATCACAGACACATGGCCGAACACAGGAGCATACCAGACACATGGCCGAACACAGGAGCATACCAGACACATGGCCGAACACAGGAGCATACCAGACACATGGCCGAACACAGGAGCATACCAGACACATGGCCGAACACAGGAGCATACCAGACACATGGCCGAACACAGGAGCATACCAGACACATGGCCGAACACAGGAGCATACCAGACACATGGCCGAACACAGGAGCATACCAGACACATGGCCGAACACAGGAGCATACCAGACACATGGCCGAACACAGGAGCATACCAGGCACATGGCCGAACACAGGAGCATACCAGACACATGGCCGAACACAGGAGCATACCAGACACATGGCCGAACACAGGAGCATACCAGACACATGGCCGAACACAGGAGCATACCAGACACATGGCCGAACACAGGAGCATACCAGACACATGGCCGAACACAGGAGCAATCACAGACACATGGCCGAACACAGGAGCATACCAGACACATGGCCGAACACAGGAGCATACCAGGCACATGGCCGAACACAGGAGAATACCAGACACATGGCCGAACACAGGAGCATACCAGACACATGGCCGAACACAGGAGCATACCAGACACATGGCCGAACACAGGAGCAATCACAGACACATGACCGAACACAGGAGCATACCAGAGACATGGCCGAACACAGGAGCATACCAGACACATGGCCGAACACAGGAGCATACCAGACACATGGCCGAACACAGGAGCATACCAGACACATGGCCGAACACAGGAGCATACCAGACACATGGCCGAACACAGGAGCAATCACAGACACATGGCCGAACACAGGAGCATACCAGACACATGGCCGAACACAGGAGCATACCAGACACATGGCCGAACACAGGAGCATACCAGACACATGGTCGAACACAGGAGCATACCAGACACATGGCCGAACACAGGAGCATACCAGACACATGGCCGAACACAGGAGCATACCAGACACATGGCCGAACACAGGAGCAATCACAGACACATGGCCGAACACAGGAGCATACCAGACACATGGCCGAACACAGGAGCAATCACAGACACATGGCCGAACACAGGAGCATACCAGACACATGGCCGAACACAGGAGCATACCAGACACATGGCCGAACACAGGAGCATACCAGACACATGGCCGAACACAGGAGCATACCAGACACATGGCCGAACACAGGAGCATACCAGACACATGGCCGAACACAGGAGCAATCACAGACACATGGCCGAACACAGGAGCAATCACAGACACATGACCGAACACAGGAGCAATCACAGACACATGGCCGAACACAGGAGCAATCACAGACACATGGCCGAACACAGGAGCAATCACAGACACATGGCCGAACACAGGAGCATACCAGACACATGGCCGAACACAGGAGCATACCAGACACATGGCCGAACACAGGAGCATACCAGACACATGGCCGAACACAGGAGCATACCAGACACATGGCCGAACACAGGAGCATACCAGACACATGGCCGAACACAGGAGCATACCAGACACATGGCCGAACACAGGAGCATACCAGACACATGGCCGAACACAGGAGCATACCAGACACATGGCCGAACACAGGAGCATACCAGACACATGGCCGAACACAGGAGCATACCAGACACATGGCCGAACACAGGAGCATACCAGACACATGGCCGAACACAGGAGCATACCAGACACATGGCCGAACACAGGAGCATACCAGACACATGGCCGAACACAGGAGCATACCAGACACATGGCCGAACACAGGAGCATACCAGACACATGGCCGAACACAGGAGCAATCACAGACACATGGCCGAACACAGGAGCATACCAGACACATGGCCGAACACAGGAGCATACCAGACACATGGCCGAACACAGGAGCATACCAGACACATGGCCGAACACAGGAGCATACCAGACACATGGCCGAACACAGGAGCATACCAGACACATGGCCGAACACAGGAGCAATCACAGACACATGACCGAACACAGGAGCATACCAGACACATGGCCGAACACAGGAGCATACCAGACACATGGCCGAACACAGGAGCATACCAGACACATGGCCGAACACAGGAGCATACCAGACACATGGCAGAACACAGGAGCAATCACAGACACATGGCCGAACACAGGAGCATACCAGACACATGGCCGAACACAGGAGCAATCACAGACACATGGCCGAACACAGGAGCATACCAGACACATGGCCGAACACAGGAGCATACCAGACACATGGCCGAACACAGGAGCATACCAGACACATGGTCGAACACAGGAGCATACCAGACACATGGCCGAACACAGGAGCATACCAGACACATGGCCGAACACAGGAGCATACCAGACACATGGCCGAACACAGGCGCATACCAGACACATGGCCGAACACAGGAGCATACCAGACACATGGCCGAACACAGGAGCATACCAGACACATGGCCGAACACAGGAGCATACCAGACACATGGCCGAACACAGGAGCATACCAGACACATGGCCGAACACAGGAGCATACCAGACACATGGCCGAACACAGGAGCATACCAGACACATGGCCGAACACAGGAGCATACCAGACACATGGCCGAACACAGGAGCATACCAGACACATGGCCGAACACAGGAGCATACCAGACACATGGCCGAACACAGGAGCATACCAGACACATGGCCGAACACAGGAGCATACCAGACACATGGCCGAACACAGGAGCAATCACAGACACATGGCCGAACACAGGAGCAATCACAGACACATGGCCGAACACAGGAGCAATCACAGACACATGGCCGAACACAGGAGCATACCAGACACATGGCCGAACACAGGAGCATACCAGACACATGGCCGAACACAGGAGCATACCAGACACATGGCCGAACACAGGAGCAATCACAGACACATGGCCGAACACAGGAGCAATCACAGACACATGGCCGAACACAGGAGCATACCAGACACATGGCCGAACACAGGAGCATACCAGACACATGGCCGAACACAGGAGCATACCAGACACATGGCCGAACACAGGAGCAATCACAGACACATGGCCGAACACAGGAGCATACCAGACACATGGCCGAACACAGGAGCAATCACAGACACATGGCCGAACACAGGAGCAATCACAGACACATGGCCGAACACAGGAGCAATCACAGACACATGGCCGAACACAGGAGCATACCAGACACATGGCCGAACACAGGAGCATACCAGACACATGGCCGAACACAGGAGCATACCAGACACATGGCCGAACACAGGAGCATACCAGACACATGGCCGAACACAGGAGCATACCAGACACATGGCCGAACACAGGAGCATACCAGACACATGGCCGAACACAGGAGCATACCAGACACATGGCCGAACACAGGAGCATACCAGACACATGGCCGAACACAGGAGCATACCAGACACATGGCCGAACACAGGAGCATACCAGACACATGGCCGAACACAGGAGCATACCAGACACATGGCCGAACACAGGAGCATACCAGACACATGGCCGAACACAGGAGCAATCCAGACACATGGCCGAACACAGGAGCATACCAGACACATGGCCGAACACAGGAGCATACCAGACACATGGCCGAACACAGGAGCATACCAGACACATGGCCGAACACAGGAGCATACCAGACACATGGCCGAACACAGGAGCATACCAGACACATGGCCGAACACAGGAGCAATCACAGACACATGGCCGAACACAGGAGCATACCAGACACATGGCCGAACACAGGAGCAATCACAGACACATGGCCGAACACAGGAGCATACCAGACACATGGCCGAACACAGGAGCAAACCAGACACATGGCCGAACACAGGAGCAATCACAGACACATGGCCGAACACAGGAGCAATCACAGACACATGGCCGAACACAGGAGCAATCCAGACACATGGCCGAACACAGGAGCATACCAGACACATGGCCGAACACAGGAGCAATCCAGACACATGGCCGAACACAGGAGCATACCAGACACATGGCCGAACACAGGAGTATACCAGACACATGGCCGAACACAGGAGCATACCAGACACATGGCCGAACACAAGAGCATACCAGACACATGGCCGAACACAGGAGCATTCACAGACACATGGCCGAACACAGGAGCAAACCAGACACATGGCCGAACACAGGAGCAATCACAGACACATGGCCGAACACAGGAGCAATCCAGACACATGGCCGAACACAGGAGCATACCAGACACATGGCCGAACACAGGAGCAATCACAGACACATGGCCGAACACAGGAGCAATCACAGACACATGGCCGAACACAGGAGCATACCAGACACATGGCCGAACACAGGAGCATACCAGACACATGGCCGAACACAGGAGCAATCACAGACACATGGCCGAACACAGGAGCATACCAGACACATGGCCGAACACAGGAGCAATCCAGACACATGGCCGACCACAGGAGCAATCCAGACACATGGCCGAACACAGGAGCATACCAGACACATGGCCGAACACAGGAGCATACCAGACACATGGCCGAACACAGGAGCATACCAGACACATGGCCGACCACAGGAGCATACCAGACACATGGCCGAACACAGGAGCATACCAGACACATGGCCGAACACAGGAGCATACCAGACACATGGCCGAACACAGGAGCATACCAGACACATGGCCGACCACAGGAGCATACCAGACACATGGCCGAACACAGGAGCATACCAGACACATGGCCGAACACAGGAGCATACCAGACACATGGCCGAACACAGGAGCATACCAGACACATGGCCGAACACAGGAGCAATCACAAACACATGACCGAACACAGGAGCAATCACAGACACATGACCGAACACAGGAGCATACCAGACACATGGCCGAACACAGGAGCATACCAGACACATGGCCGAACACAGGAGCATACCAGACACATGGCCGAACACAGGAGCATACCAGACACATGGCCGAACACAGGAGCATACCAGACACATGGCCGAACACAGGAGCAATCCAGCCACATGGCCGAACACAGGAGCATACCAGACACATGGCCGAACACAGGAGCATACCAGACACATGGCCGAACACAGGAGCATACCAGACACATGGCCGAAC
The DNA here is from genome assembly GCA_036785665.1 of Chirona hameri. Taxonomy (NCBI): domain Eukaryota; kingdom Metazoa; phylum Arthropoda; class Thecostraca; order Balanomorpha; family Balanidae; genus Chirona; species Chirona hameri. Next base: position 42,051 of record JAXIVJ010007110.1, read on the forward strand.
ACAGGAGCATACCAGACACATGGCCGAACACAGGAGCAATCACAGACACATGGCCGAACACAGGAGCATACCAGACACATGGCCGAACACAGGAGCAATCACAGACACATGGCCAAACACAGGAGCATACCAGACACATGGCCGAACACAGGAGCAATCACAGACACATGGCCGAACACAGGAGCATACCAGACACATGGCCGAACACAGGAGCAATCCAGACACATGGCCGAACACAGGAGCAATCACAGACACATGGCCGAACACAGGAGCATACCAGACACATGGCCGAACACAGGAGCAATCACAGGCACATGGCCGAACACAGGAGCATACCAGACACATGGCCGAACACAGGAGCAATCCAGACACATGGCCGAACACAGGAGCATACCAGACACATGGCCGAACACAGGAGCATACCAGACACATGGCCGAACACAGGAGCATACCAGACACATGGCCGAACACAGGAGCAATCACAGACACATGGCCGAACACAGGAGCAATCACAGACACATGGCCGAACACAGGAGCATACCAGACACATGGCCGAACACAGGAGCATACCAGACACATGGCCGAACACAGGAGCAATCCAGACACATGGCCGAACACAGGAGCATACCAGACACATGACCGAACACAGGAGCATATCAGACACATGGCCGAACACAGGAGCATACCAGACACATGGCCGAACACAGGAGCATACCAGACACATGGCCGAACACAGGAGCAATCCAGACACATGGCCGAACACAGGAGCATACCAGACACATGGCCGAACACAGGAGCATACCAGACACATGGCCGAACACAGGAGCATACCAGACACATGGCCGAACACAGGAGCAATCACAGACACATGGCCGAACACAGGAGCATACCAGACACATGGCCGAACACAGGAGCAATCACAGACACATGGCTGAACACAGGAGCATACCAGACACATGGCCGAACACAGGAGCAATCCAGACACATGGCCGAACACAGGAGCATACCAGACACATGGCCGAACACAGGAGCAATCCAGACACATGGCCGAACACAGGAGCATACCAGACACATGGCCGAACACAGGAGCATACCAGACACATGGCCGAACACAGGAGCATACCAGACACATGGCCGAACACAGGAGCATACCAGACACATGGCCGAACACAGGAGCAATCCAGACACATGGCCGAACACAGGAGCATACCAGACACATGGCCGAACACAGGAGCAATCCAGACACATGGCCGAACACAGGAGCATACCAGACACATGGCCGAACACAGGAGCATACCAGACACATGGCCGAACACAGGAGCAATTCAGACACATGGCCGAACACAGGAGCATATCAGACACATGGCCGAACACAGGAGCAATCACAGACACATGGCCGAACACAGGAGCATACCAGACACATGGCCGAACACAGGAGCATACCAGACACATGGCCGAACACAGGAGCATACCAGACACATGGCCGAACACAGGAGAATACCAGACACATGGCCGAACACAGGAGCATACCAGACACATGGCCGAACACAGGAGCATACCAGACACATGGCCGAACACAGGAGCAATCACAGACACATGGCCGAACACAGGAGCATACCATACACATGGCCGAACACAGGAGCAATCCAGACACATGGCCGAACACAGGAGCATACCAGACACATGGCCGAACACAGGAGCAATCCAGACACATGGCCGAACACAGGAGCATACCAGACACATGGCCGAACACAGGAGCATACCAGACACATGGCCGAACACAGGAGCATACCAGACACATGGCCGAACACAGGAGCATACCAGACACATGGCCGAACACAGGAGCATACCAGACACATGGCCGAACACAGGAGCATACCAGACACATGGCCGAACACAGGAGCATACCAGACACATGGCCGAACACAGGAGCATACCAGACACATGGCCGAACACAGGAGCAATCCAGACACATGGCCGAACACAGGAGCATACCAGACACATGGCCGAACACAGGAGCATACCAGACACATGGCCGAACACAGGAGCAATCCAGACACATGGCCGAACACAGGAGCAATCACAGACACATGGCCGAACACAGGAGCATACCAGACACATGGCCGAACACAGGAGCATACCAGACACATGGCCGAGCACAGGAGCATACCAGACACATGGCCGAACACAGGAGCATACCAGACACATGGCCGAACACAGGAGCATACCAGACACATGGCCGAACACAGGAGCATACCATACACATGGCCGAACACAGGAGCAATCACAGACACATGGCCGAACACAGGAGCAATCACAGACACATGGCCGAACACAGGAGCAATCCAGACACATGGCCGAACACAGGAGCAATGACAGACACATGGCCGAACACAGGAGCATACCAGACACATGGCCGAACACAGGAGCAATCACAGACACATGGCCGAACACAGGAGTATACCAGACACATGGCCGAACACAGGAGCAATCCAGACACATGGCCGAACACAGGAGCAATCACAGACACATGGCCGAATACAGGAGCATACCAGACACATGGCCGAACACAGGAGCATACCAGACACATGGCCGAACACAGGAGCATACCAGACACATGGCCGAACACAGGAGCATACCAGACACATGGCCGAACACAGGAGCAATCACAGACACATGGCCGAACACAGGAGCATACCAGACACATGGCCGAACACAGGAGCATACCAGACACATGGCCGAACACAGGAGCAATCCAGACACATGGCCGAACACAGGAGCATACCAGACACATGGCCGAACACAGGAGCATACCAGACACATGGCCGAACACAGGAGCATACCAGACACATGGCCGAACACAGGAGCATACCAGACACATGGCCGAACACAGGAGCATACCAGACACATGGCCGAACACAGGAGCATACCAGACACATGGCCGAACACAGGAGCAATCCAGACACATGGCCGAACACAGGAGCATACCAGACACATGGCCGAACACAGGAGCAATCACAGACACATGGCCGAACACAGGAGCATACCAGACACATGGCCGAACACAGGAGCAATCACAGACACATGGCCGAACACAGGAGCATACCAGACACATGGCCGAACACAGGAGCAATCACAGACACATGGCCGAACACAGGAGCAATCACAGACACATGGCCGAACACAGGAGCAATCACAGACACATGGCCGAACACAGGAGCATACCAGACACATGGCCGAACACAGGAGCAATCACAGACACATGGCCGAACACAGGAGCATACCAGACACATGGCCGAACACAGGAGCAATCACAGACACATGGCCGAACACAGGAGCATACCAGACACATGGCCGATCACAGGAGCAATCCAGACACATGGCCGAACACAGGAGCATACCAGACACATGGCCGAACACAGGAGCAATCACAGACACATGGCCGAACACAGGAGCATACCAGACACATGGCCGAACACAGGAGCATACCAGACACATGGCCGAACACAGGAGCATACCAGACACATGGCCGAACACAGGAGCATACCAGACACATGGCCGAACACAGGAGCAATCACAGACACATGGCCGAACACAGGAGCATACCAGACACATGGCCGAACACAGGAGCATACCAGACACATGGCCGAACACAGTAGCATACCAGACACATGGCCGAACACAGGAGCATACCAGACACATGGCCGAACACAGGAGCATACCAGACACATGGCCGAACACAGGAGCATACCAGACACATGGCCGAACACAGGAGCAATCACAGACACATGGCCGAACACAGGAGCATACCAGACACATGGCCGAACACAGGAGCATACCAGACACATGACCGAACACAGGAGCATACCAGACACATGGCCGAACACAGGAGCATACCAGACACATGGCCGAACACAGGAGCAATCACAGACACATGGCCGAACACAGGAGCATACCAGACACATGGCCGAACACAGGAACAATCACAGACACATGGCCGAACACAGGAGCAATCACAGACACATGGCCGAACACAGGAGCATACCAGACACATGGCCGAACACAGGAGCATACCAGACACATGGCCGAACACAGGAGCAATCACAGACACATGGCCGAACACAGGAGCATACCAGACACATGGCCGAACACAGGAGCAATCACAGACACATGGCCGAACACAGGAGCATACCAGACACATGGCCGAACACAGGAGCATACCAGACACATGGCCGAACACAGGAGCAATCACAGACACATGGCCGAACACAGGAGCAATTACAGACACATGGCCGAACACAGGAGCAATCACAGACACATGGCCGAACACAGGAGCAATCACAGACACATGGCCGAACACAGGAGCATACCAGACACATGGCCGAACACAGGAGCATACCAGACACATGGCCGAACACAGGAGCATACCAGACACATGGCCGAACACAGGAGCATACCAGACACATGGCCGAACACAGGAGCATACCAGACACATGGCCGAACACAGGAGCAATCCAGACACATGGCCGAACACAGGAGCATACCAGACACATGGCCGAACACAGGAGCAATCACAGACACGCCGCCACCTGTCACGGGGTAGTGTCACCAGACACATGGGCGTCGCTGGTCTGCACAAACGAGATGGAAGGATAACTCAGCCGTGCAGTATGGTAACTTAGCAGCGAGGCAGCGTAAACCGAAGGCAAATGATAGAAGTGAGATGAGGCTCAATTCAAATACAGTTTTACCGCAAACCTGGTCGTCCGACAGAAATTACAACAGGCAAACATGGCTTTGGCGTCGCAGTGACAGTTTGGTGTTTGAGTAAAGCACTGCAGGACATTAGTGACTGAGTAGCGGGCATCACAGTATGTCAGGGGATGACTGGGTCGAGACAGAAGCCCTCCCACCGTACCGGGATCATGCCGAACTCGATCAGATCTCTGGCCTCCACGGCGCTGAGCAGGGCATCGCGCTCCTGGTTATCCTCGGCCACGGCTGAGACGCCCGCCTGGTTCGCCTGGTCCGCCTGCGAGGCCGCCCGCCGGCCGGGGGACACGGCCGCCGGCACGCCGAAACCCAGGTACTGCCGGCGATAGTAAGGTGGTCAGACACAAACCCGGGTACTACTGGGAATAGTAAGGTGGTCAGACACAAACCCGGGTACTACCGGTGATAGTAAGGTGGTCAGACACAAACCCAGACAATACCGGGGATATTAAGGTGGTCAGACACAAACCCAGGTACTACCGGTGATAGTAAGGTGTTCAGACACAAACCCAGGTACTACCGGTGATAGTAAGGTGGTCAGACACAAACCCAGGTACTACCGGTGATAGTAAGGTGGTCAGACACAAACCCAGACACTACCGGGATAGTAAGGTGGTCAGACACAAACCCAGGTACTACCGGTGATAGTAAGGTGGTCAGACACAAACCCAGGTACTACCGGTGATAGTAAGGTGGTCAGACACAAACCCAGAGCTACTGCCCGGGATAAAAAGGTGGTCAGACACAAACCCAAGTACTACTGGGGATATCAAGGTGGTCAGACACAAACCCAGGTACAACCGGTGATAGTAAGGTGGTCAGACACAAACCCGGGTACCGGGGATAGTAAGGTGGTCAGACACAAACCCGGGTACTACCGGGGATAGTAAGGTGGTCAGACACAAACCCAGGTACCGGGGATGGTAAGGTGGTCAGACACAAACCCAGGTACTACCGGGGATAGTAAGGTGTTCAGACACAAACCCGGGTACCCGGGTACCGGGGATAGTAAGGTGGTCAGACACAAACCCAGGTACTGCCGGGGATAGTAAGGTGTTCAGACACAAACCCGGGTACTACCGGGGATAGTAAGGTGGTCAGACACAAACCCGGGTACTACCGGTGATAGTAAGGTGGTCAGACACAAACCCGGGTACCCGGGTACCGGGGATAGTAAGGTGGTAAGACACAAACCCAGGTACTGCCGGGGATAGTAAGGTGGTCAGACACAAACCCGGGTACACCGGGGATAGTAAGGTGTTCAGACACAAACCCGGGTACTACCGGTGATAGTAAGTTGGTCAGACACAAAACCGGGTACTACCGGGGATAGTAAGGTGATCAGACACAAACCCGGGTACTACCGGTGATAGTAAGGTGGTCAGACACAAACCCGGGTACTACCGGTGATAGTAAGGTGGTCAGACACAAACCCAGGTACTACCGGTGATAGTAAGGTGGTCAGACACAAAACCGGGTACTACCGGTGATAGTAAGGTGGTCAGACACAAACCCGGGTTCCACCAGAACAGGGAGGTAATGATCAGATACAGACACCGAGCACCGCAACACAGGCACTGCTGGGGTAGGGGCAATGGTGGTCAGACATGCAGAACAACCCAGTCAGACATGACGTGCCCAAACCACCCTCTGGAATCGAGACAGAGCATTATCACCTTGGACACCTTCAAAAAAACTTAATTAGCGTACTATATCACCTTCCTTCATTCTGCCTTCCATAGTTTGCTATGCCATTTTCGCATTTCTTTTAGCTTTCGACGCCCCTTCGACCCACCTTTTCGTTTTTCCTCCTGCTGATGACGCGGTCGAGTCCGTTGAAGGCGCCCGAGGCGACGAACAGGATGTTGGTGGTGTCCACCTGGACCGACTCTCCGCGCAGCTTCCGCGGCGAGTTCTTCTCCGGCACGTTCACTACCGTGCCCTCCAGCATCTGACGAGGGAGCACAGTGGGTTAGAAAGGTCAGAGTGGCGGAATACGGTGCCACGTTACAACAGCACCTGCCGGGCCGGGCGGGCAGCACAGCCAGAGTGGCCGGTTCAGACCGGAGCCTGAGAGAACGGTGAGCCAACTGACGTCACACGACGCCATATACCTGATACATCAAGCGAAGATGTATCAGGTATATGGCGAGAAGCGCACACTAGTCAATGGGCACCCTGGGCAGTAACGTCAGTTTACTAACCAACGAGTGAGTCGTGGCTATACGGTAAATATATTGAATGAGAACAACAACAACAAAAAACAGTAATTACGCGCTCAATTAGCATGGGGTCTTGGGTTTCGGCGGCCAACCGAGCCTGTCAGAGTCCACGTTTTGGTTTTATAAGCCATTTATGGAAGGGAGGATGGACTTTATTGTATCAGCCTTGAGGGAACAACCCTTAGTTTTACTCAAGCTGTACCCAGACCAGATGGATTCGAATTGATCAGAACGAGCGGGACTAGCCCGTTGCGGGGCGCAGTGACTGCTGATGGTGGGTTACCTTGAGCATGGCCTGCTGGACGCCCTCTCCACCGACATCGCGCAGCTGGTGGATCCCGGGCACCGCGCCGATCTTATCCACCTCGTCCAGAAACACGATACCTGAACAGCACATCACAGCACACGTCACTCACCACACACGGTGCATAGAACACGATACCTGAACAGCACATCACAGCACACGTCACTCACCACACACGGTACATAGAACACGATACCTGAACAGCACATCACAGCACACGTCACACCACACTAAACATCACAACACGTCACACACCGCATCACACATCACATCACATCACACCGCACGTCAGACCCGAAGCACAATATCTGCACCACCACATCACAACACAGATGACACCGCATATTGTACCTGGAATACGATATCTGCACCGCACACACCACACCTCACCTCACCACACACCACACCACCTCTCACCACCACATCACCACATCACCACACACCACACCACACCACACCACACCACACCACACCACACCTCACCTCACCTCACCTCACCTCACCTCACCTCACCTCACACACCACACACCACACACCACACACCACACACCACACACCACACACCACATACCACACACCACACACCACACACCACACACCACACACCACACACCACACACCACACACCACACACCACACACCACACACCAC